>SSNP01000003.1:8801070-8952787 GCA_006937955.1 Pachypanchax playfairii | reverse complement strand
GTCTGTCTGTCTGTCTGTCTGTCTGTCTGTCTGTCTGTCTGTCTGTCTGCCTGCCTGCCTGCCTGCCTGCCTGCCTGCCTGCCTGCCTGCCTGCCTGCCTGTCTGTCTGTCTGTCTGTCTGTCTGTTTGTGGATAGATTTTGATGAAATTTTCAGGAAAGATCAGAAATGACCCAAGGAACAATCAATTAGATTTTAGGGGTGATCTGTATTACTGTCTGGATCCAGAATTTTTTTTAACGATACAGACATAGTACTTTCTACAATATGTCCACTTGGTGGAGGTCTGCGCTCTCTGAGTGCTTTTCTAGTTCTATACTGTTCGATACTTTAGGGTGTGAATTTATATTTCATATTATAAACCTGTCATCATGTTAACAGGAAATGAGAGCCGTATTAATTACATCAGTGCATCAATATCATGCACGAAACATGTAGATGTGATTAAGAGATGGACTTTTTCTCTTCAAGATTTGGTTTAATTTTTGAATTTGAATTGAATTTGAATTAAGAAAAGGTAAAAACTGTTCTGCAAACAGGAAGTGATGACATCATTGGCTCTGCAAAAAGATGCAACACGTCTTCATATTTACAATCCCTTAAATGTTTAACCATTTCCCCTTGTTTTCCTTCTTCATGCTGCTGAAACAGTGTTGTGATGTATTTGATCCGTCTCTGTAGTTGTAGTATATAATGATATCATTAATGAAACCTGAACAAGTTGAATCAGAACCAGATTATATCTCCAGAGTAAAAAACCAGGACTCACCTACAGTCAAGGTCATTTTATGGGTGAATATTTTACTGCGTTGTTCGTCATTGTTTTCTGCTCCACACCAGTACGTCCCAGAATCAGCTGCTGTCACTTTTCTCAGTGTTATGGTGAAATGTCCCTTTTCGTTTTCTTTCTCTATTGAAAACCTCTGGTCCATCTTTGTGTTATTGGTGGTGAGTAGAATGGAACATTCTGTTGAATCGTCTCCTTTACAGACAAATTTGGTAAGTTGTTCAAAACTTTCTTCATATTTACAAAAGAAGGTGAGGTCCTGTCCAGAAGTTAGTGATTTTTTGAAGGGAGTAACAGCTGTGAAAACATAAATAGGAACTTTTTTCATGTCTGAACATGTGATGAAATCTCAGCTGCTGAAGATGTGAATTACTCACCTTTAATCTTTAGCTCAATTTTAGTGAGTCCAACTCTGTAACTTCCATCTTTTCCTTTCACTCCACACCAGTAAACACCAGCATCATCTGAGGAGAACTTACTGATCGACACATTGAAACTTCTGCTGGTGTTTGTGAGAGTAAATATCTTGTTTGACATCCGAGAGGATTGTGCTGATGATATTTCCTTACAGGAGGGGCTGTTCCCTTTGCAGATGAACTTGATCTTGGACTCATCATGGTCTGAATAATTACATCTGATGATCGCTTTAGACTTTTTGTAAATATTCTGTATATCTGGTGGCTGGCAGCCTATTTCCTCTGGAAATCAAACAAACAACAAACAAAAAATAAGCATTTTATAACACTGAATTTATTTACAAAACCACAATAGAAGATTTTTTTTCTCCTATTAACCATATAATGCTATTTGTATCATATTTGATACATACGTTTCTGAGACCTCTATCTCATCAACACGATCGATACTTATATGCCCTGACACATGGACTCTGCTCTATGGTGGATGCCACTGCAGGCAGCTCAAGTTTAGTTTGGATCATTTCTGTTGCTCCCAGTAAATGATCCACTTGCCTTTTTCAGGAAAATCATTGTTTTGAGAAGTTACAGTAACAATAACATAACAATAAAAAAGTATTTAAAAAAAATCTATTGAAAGAATGCATCTTTATTAAGTAACTCATTCTTTATATTACAATTATGTATCAAATTTGATACAAAAAAGATATAATCAACAACATTACATAGCAAAAAAAATAGTGGATTTTGTTATAACGGTTCATAAACATCTCAGTTCCAAAAGATCAGAATTTCCTGGAACAGGGTTCTCACATCCACCTGTGTTTAGAAATGTAACTGAATGTCAGCAGTAGAATTATTATTATTTTTTTTTCTTTTTGTGTTTTGATGTAAACAATGGACAGTCTCCGCAAATATAACAGATTCAAAGATATTAAATCAAGTAAATGTCCATCAGGGCAAATAAAATCTCCAAAACACTGTGATAGTGATTCTGGACCTATAAAGTGATACAATGAAGCCACTTACCAAGTTTTAATTTATCAGCTTTTTTTTGCTGAGGATTTTTACATTTGTATACTTTGATATCTTTGGATTTCAGGTCACTCAAACTGAGATTAGTATTTTTATCACGATATTTGCAGGTATGTTCAATCCATCCTCTCAGACATACCTTAACTTCTAATGAAGCTTCAAAACCTGCAAATCCGAGTAAAGACAACGTTCAGATGATGTCACTTACAGAGACAATAAAGACACCCAGTCAAGCAAGAGCAATACATTTTATATTATTACAATACACAATTATGACAAAATCAGTCGTATTTGTTTGTGAATAATTTGGAATTAAATTCATAATTTCCCCATCAGATCATAAACATGCTTGAGTTTTGAGTCTCACACCAGGTTAAGTCTTAAATTCTGTAAATTCAAGTTATAATTCTATAATTCTAAAAATTCAAAACTTAATACTGGAATCATTTAGTCAAAATTTAAAAGCATTCACCATAAATGTTTCATCATCTTTTCCCCTTCAGCTGAATTTAGTAGGAAATTATTCAGCTATGAGAAGTAAAAATGTTTTTCTATTTGCAGCTCAATGCTTCTTTTGTTTTCAAAAACAGGAATACAACAGAATGGTTTCTGTCTCCATAAGACAGAAATAAGAAATTCAGTTCTGTAAAATACAAGAGACAGCTAAAACTATTAATATCATCAGTTTTCTACAACAAATCTAAACTTTTGTAAATCATTGATGAATAAGAATTTTAAATATTCAAATGGCTCAATAAAAGCAATACAACTCAACAGATCAGCAGTAAACAAAAATATTTTTCAAACATTCTTTTGGTGTGATTTATTTATTTAGTTTCACAGTTTACCAATTCCTCCAGAAGATAATCAATAAACCAATAAAGAATTAATTATTTTTACCCAGTAAAAATCAACATATGCAAGTAAAACATGGCTAACTTACAAACTGGAGACATTTATGCTGTGAAACATCCACTAAACACCATGAAAACAACTATTTGTCATAAATGTATTAGTCTTACACTTTTTATTCATTGATTTGATTATATTCTATATTCTATATTATATTATATAGAATATTGAGCCAATTGTTAAACTGATTTAGTTTGATTTCTTTTGAATCATTTTACATTTCAAACTGTTAAATGTATCATCATTTATTTAATTCAATATTTAACAATTCATTAAAAATTCATTAAAAAAATCTTTAATAATCTTAAGTAATGATTGGAAAACTTTGTTTTTACCTGTAATTAGTGAGAAGATCAGAAGATAAATGCTCTTCACATGCTTCATCTTGAGCTGTGTGTTGAGTTTTAACTCCACTTCAAGTCAGTTCCTCTTTTCGCTGCATTTTGAATATTTATTTTAGGACATGTTTAAGATTCCCGCCCTCTTCCTCCTTTCAGTTTTGCTCGTGTAGGGGAGTGGTAGCTTTTTGTCATGATGTTTAGAACCTCTTGAATGCATCTCAGCAGTTACAGTTAGACTTATAAAGTTTAAGTAGATTTATGAAATATAAAATATACATTGTATTTGTGTTAATTTTCTCACAAGCAGAATGTAAAATGTGTTTCTATATGTTTTTTGTTAAAAATAATCACTAGTATTTAGTGTTTCAATAAATCCAAATTTAGCCTAAATGATTATTATCATTCTGCTGGAAATGACAAATTATAAAGTACCATCATAAATGTTTTTCTGAGAGGAAACTGGATTCTTCTGAGAGTTGTGAGATCTTAAGATCTTGACCAAACATGTGAGTGTGTGTGTGAATGACAAACTAGTGTGAAGTGATTTGGGAGGCAGAGTTTGACTTAAAGAGGCCATTCAAAGAAATGTAATGACTTTGTGGTTATTTCTTAAGTATTAACATGTAATATGAAACATTTGATATCTAAAAAATGTCAGGAAACACTGATTAACAGACCTTTCAATCTATCTTCATTTATTGAAGTTAATTTTCAAGTTTAAATTTTCTGTTATTTTAACCTGATCATTCTTATTTATTTTTTCACCTAATAATTCCACAACAACAACACTGAACCATACCATAAATGTTCCACATACAATCCATCAGTGAATGGTAAAGAAGAAGATAGAGAACCTTTTGTGATCATCTGCACACAAAATAAACCATGTCAACATGAACCGTGTTGCTCCACATCACCAAAATGTTGTTTATTTGCTTGATAATTTTTAAAGACACAGCTTGTTTCTCCTTGTTTTCTATCCTTTCTATTGCCTTTGTTTGGATATATAACTGTACTTACATGTGACACCAATAAACACAAATAAAAGCTCATCATACTCAGATGGGGTGAGGGGGAATTAACTATAACACGTAGTGAGTTCTGCTGGGTTACATTAAACAGGTCTATAGCAGACTGGAAGAAACTGTTCCTGTGGCAGGAGGTCCTGGTCCTGATGGACTGAAACCTTCTGCCAGAGGTGAGAGTCTAAAAGATCTTTTGTCCAGGAGAAGAATCAGCAAAATCTTTCCTGCTAGCTTCAGACCCCTGGAAGTGTACAGGTCCTGGAAGTGTACAGGTCCTGGAGGTGTACAGGTCCAGTAGGGAAGGTTGGTTGCGAGTAATCACCTCACTTCTCTGCAGAGCAGATGATACACTGCAGTCAGCTCTTGTCCTTGGCTGAAGAGGTAGTTTACCAGATGATGATGAAGGAGGTGAGGATGGACTCGATGACGGAGGTGTAGAAATGCACCATTATCAGTTTTGGGAGGTTGAACTTCTTCAGTTGTTGCAGGAAGTCCATCTTCTGGNTGAGAGAGCTGCTGTTTATCACCAACTGAAGGCCCTTAGAGATGATGGTACCCAGGAAGCAGAAGGACTCCACTGTGTCCACTCTCTGAACATGATGGAGGAAGAGGAGTGCTGAGTTCTTCTTGAAGTCCACAACCTTCTTTTATTGTACATTGTATTGTTGTATTGTACACCACTATTGCTTGTAAAGCTTGCACATAAGAATTTCACTCACGTGTACAGTACAGCGTACCAATAATGTGATGTGACAATCAAAGTGATTTGATTTGATTTGTCGAGCTGCATTGAGCAAATACTGACATTAATACAATCTCAGCACAAAAAAACGTCACAGAGGCGTCTGAAGAACCACCGAAAGCAAAGATAAGAATTAGACACTGACTGATGTGAGTTTGATTGTGTTTGTTTTAAATAAATCAAACACCAAATAAGAACGATGTGACTTAGAATTTGTATATAACATCAACCTAAATGAATCATTTTTTGTTTTGTTTTTGGAGAACAAACAAACAAAAAAAATAAATAAATGATATTTTATGTACACAGAATACAATTTTAATACGTTTTAAAATTGATTCCATTTTGTGTTCATTTGAATAAAAAGGATCATATAAAATAAAAAGAAGAAACATCGTAGAGCATTAATAACAATTGTTATGTTACATAAAATCTGTCTGGAAATCTGAATGTTTTGTAACGCGTGACGTGTAGCAGCGTTTCATTCAGGAAGGAAACGTGTTTGCTGCGGTTAAACTCATCAGCAGCTCAGTACACCACATGCTGTTGAACAACTTCTCGAGCTGTTTGTCTTCTCTTTAACATTATGAACAGATGTAATGGATGTGTAAAGCTGAACGTGTCTGGAGTTCAGAACATTGTTGACAGAAACTAGCTGTAGCTTTGTGAGAGGAGACCTCACCCTGACCTTCAGACACACTTTCAGAATCTGCTGATTATAATATACAGTTTCAAGCCCTTTTCACAAATAATAACAAGAATCATTTTTTCATATAATTCTCTCTTTGGACGGGAGGAGATACCCGCCTTATTTTGGCTGATGAATTTGCAGTCTGTTAACAAACATGTTCTCCAAATGAAACATGGAACAATAGTTTCATGGTGTGATTATGTTTAATGACTGTTAGCCATCAGCAGGACTGCTGGCTAACCTGAAAAGAAAACACAGATAAGGTAAAGATTTCATCAGATTTGGTGTTTGTAGAACAAATCAAGTGTTTAAACACATGCAGAGCTGATTGGCTGATCGGGCTGGGATTCATCATCAGTTCTTTTCAACCTGATGGTGGAAAGAACATAAAAAATGTAAATCAGAAAAGTTCAATATACTACTGAAGTGATGGGATCGAAGTGGTTTTATATGTGAATGTTTTAGCTGATTTCTTTTTTCAATTAAACCAACATTAAGTAACTCTTCATGAAATAGTTTCATAACTTCTGTGATTATATGGCGACTTACAACAAGTTGAATGACACCTCTGTCATGGCTTGAGGGGGTCTGTATTGCTTTCACTGGCACTAAACAACTTTGAGGAGGATGGTGGGAACCCTGCCACACAAAAAACTACGAATGGATAGGCTGCTTTTCGGCATACGTCACTTCCCCTTTCCCCATTCGTCATAAACACGGAACTCGATGCGACCTTTTATGCGCAACTGCAGCTAACATGGCAGAAGCCCCGAAAAAACGAAAAGTTTTGTCTGAGGAGACAAAAAAAAGAAAAAGGGGAGAGTAACTGGATAAAAGGACAGTCAAGAATCAACATTTTATTTATCTGTTTCAAGGCTCAAAACTCGTCAGTAGCCTGCGAAAGTGGGGGGGGGGAATTAAACGTTTCTTATTATCAACATCATCATAAAACACTGTTTAGCTACAATTAGATACATTACCTCGTCGCTATCCATCATTCACTCAGCCACTGGAAACCGAAATGTAATGTAGTTCAATCCAACTGCTGGCGGACGGGGTATCTGGATTTTACGACGCTACGCGCTGGTGCTCATGGGAAATGCAGGCTTCGTTCACGTAAAATAATACCGCTTTTGTCCAGTGGCGCCGCCAAAATAAACCTAAACTGAAAGTTCCTAAGTATTGCTTTAAAGATGATATTTTAGGGATTTGTTGTTTTTTTTTCAAAATAATTGTCTGGAATTATACCACTGTCTAAAGTTCAGGCTCAGTTTGAGTTGCAGCATGAAGAGGTGTGTTTGGTGTAGTTATTATTACATATATAAAGTGTTTATTATAATAATAAAACAAAGATTTAAGTGTCAAGTTTGCACTACTGTTGGAGGTGAAGCAGGCAGTTTTCGTCTGATGTGTCAGAGAGTTTGATTGATGAGGGTTAATGCTAGCCTGAAGGTAGGGGAGCTGTGGTGTGTTTACTCAGGGATTTAAAAGCCTGTCACAAACCGACGGCTGTAAGTTGACCTCCAACAAACTCCGATCTGTAACTGTCAAACACACACATGAACTCCACCCACAGGTCTTAATTCATCCACTGATTGGTCAACAACAAACACAGAATAAACAAATAGACTGTCATATTAATTGGGAATAAAAACCCCCAACAGATATTTCCTCCTTTATTTTATTACATAAATACCACTGGAAGTTTTTATTAAACCGTTTTCCTGTGTAGTTTATTCACACTGTTAATGGATGTCATCAGTGTTATTATGTTATCAGCTTTTAAAAGAAGTTTATGATACAGTTAGAATAAAACAGATAATATAGTCTAAACAAAATATTCACTAATGGTGGGAAATCTGTCATCATTTGCTTCTAAAACATGTAAAAAGCTCCAGGATGGCTTAGAGATCCACCCAGAGTGAAACCATGGAGATAAAAAGGATTAAACACGCACTGAAAAGGGATGGATAGATGGATGGATATTTACAAAACATAAAACCTTTAAATTTCAGCTGCTAGGAATTTCTATTTTCAAAGTAAATATATGCTTTGACTCCCTTTTTGAAAGCATTCCTGTCTCCTCTGGCCAAGAAAATGTGTTCACATGCCTCCAATTTATATAAACTAAATAACATTGTTATCACATCTAGAAACAGAAAAACTCTAACTAAACATAAACTTTAGATTTATCAGTCATTTAAAAGTGAAAAATAAAAAAATTGATTTAAAAAATAGGATATTTAGGAATGTATTTACCCCCAAACTCATTTTGTTTGGAGTTAGTAAAAGAAAAACGAGTTTAAACAGCACGTCAACGTCTGGCCAATTAATGATGGTGGCAGCTAATCAATTTTTTAATTAATAGTGTAAAATTTGGAAAGTGCATTTTAGAAACATTCCAAAAATGTTCAAAGCTGTAAATTAAGATTTCTGTTAAATGCTGCCCTCCAGTGGTGAAATCCTTGTTTACCACAAACATGTTGGTCTTCATTTTTTTTTTTTTGCATGTTTTTACTCAGCATGAAACTATACTGGACAACATGAAGATCAACAACTCCATTAAGCTCTAAACCTTTTTAATGTCATGAATCCTTCAGATAAACGTTTCTGTTTGGAGCCAAATAATCTGCAGCTGACAGTTTCAGGTCATCAGTCCTTAAAAGCTGCACTTACTTCTCTTTTTAAATGTTTAAAGGGAAATAATTAATGAATGTTTCGGATCTTACAGATTTTTGTTCCCAGAGTCAGAAACGATTAATAAATTTAACAAACTGACCTTAAGCATTAGGAACTCCTAAAAATACAGCATAGCTATCTGAGAAAAAAAACTTTTCTTAAAAGCTCTTTAATTCATCTGATTTATTAGTTAGTCAGTTTCAGTATCACAAAGAATTACTTTGAGATGTTATTTTATTTAGTTTTCTCTCACTTTGTTCACTGTCACAACTCATTTTGACACAGTTACAGACATTACAATAATATTTAAGAGTTTATGCTTTTCAACAGCTTTCTGGTTTTACATTAAAAGTAAGTAACGTGAGTAGAATCTCTCCAGTGACTGCAGACTGGATTCAGGCACATTAATAAACTTGAGTGAGCTCACAGCTACATCATAGAAAACCTTCCAGAGCAACAATCATAGGGAGATTATGTTTTACGATTTTCTGCTTGTTTTACTGAAAACTTTAGATATCAAATTATATTTCCTGGGACTAAGAATAAAATAAATATGACCGCTTTGAGTATTCTTTTACAACAACAGTGCAGTAATCCCTAAACCAAAGTGTTTTCAGGAATTTCTTGTTAGAAATAATATCTGCAGTGTACAAATCCTATTTTAATATGAATGAGTTGCCAAAGAAGGAGACAAAATGTTGTTTGTTCTCTTGGGAATGAAAGAAACATCAGATTTGATGTTGTTAAATAAAAATAAACTGGACTTATTAGAGAATCCTTAAACTAGTCAGTGTATTCTGATGCAAATATACATAATATTTAAGGAATTTAGTTCAACAGACCCAAAATATTCATTAATCCTGCCATCCGTCAATCATCCCTTCATTCATTCATTCCATTTGTATATGTAAAAGCTGCTCAGGTTACATCCTATCAATTGTTTTTGCAGGTGTTGAGTATTAAAAAGTATAAGAAAGGTCATGACCTCATCCATCAAAGCAGTGCCACACCATCAGGTTCAGATTTTATTCTGTGTCCAAAGTGCTAAAAGTACCTCACAGTGATTGTGTTTACATAAAATGTTTACAATACTTCACCTACACTAGAGTTCCTAAAGCAGCAGCGGGATGTGACACCTATTAAAACCTCCCAGTTTAGGCTTTTTAGGTATTAAGAGTCTTAGTATGATAGTATTCAGTAATGCTCAAACAGCCAAAGAGGTGACCTTTAATTAGAATAAACCCACTGAACATTTTATATAAAGCACTGGGATCGACTCCAGCTCCATTCTCTTATTTATTTTCATGCATGTATGGTCTGTAGATATTTGCAAGCATTCAGCACAATGAGTGCGTGTGTGTGCAGTGAATCTCCCTATTAGCAGGCTATTATTAGTTAAACTTCTATTCAAAGAGCCTGGCTCAGACAGAATGTTGCTGGTTTGTTGAGGCCTCACTTGCTTTCATTCAGTGTGCCATGTTTGCGCATTGCCCTAACAACCGAAGCCATCTGGACCTTTTATTTTGTGAAACATTGAGACTTTGGCAGCAAAATATTTGGTCACGCCATCCAACTTACATAACATTTAAATAAAGACACTTAAATGAGCTACAGGCTGCTGGAGGTGGGGAGAATCGGCATCACAGGATCATCAAACAGCTTCAGAAAAACACCACGGAGAGCCGAAACCACTGATGTATTTGGACTCAACCATTTAAGATCAGGTGAGGAAAAACATAGTTTTTTGCTTTGAATGACGACTGATTGTTGTAAAATCAGGTCAACATGAGCAGCTTCTGCTGGATCGTCTGCTGAGTTTTATTGAAAACAATCAAAGGACAACTAAAAGCTTTTTAGATAGCTGTTTTCTTATGTCATGTATACAGTCTGCATTTTGATTAAACTTTAAAAAGAGAAGGTATAGAAATGTTGTTGGTTTTTGATAAATTCAAGTCAGATGTTTTATACCATTAATTTGAAAACCTTTCTGACCCCGTTAGCAGAAGAGGAATGTGATGTGTTAGAATTAGCTGTAGTTTATCCTCAGCTGGCTATGAGAAAAGTCTCACCTCTTTCAAATGAGGTTAAATACTTTACACGAATATCCTTCACAAGTCAGTTATTATTTACAACAATCTTTAATAATTAACTAATTAATTAATTAAAGTTGTTTAGGACAACATAATTAATCTGCAATAGAAAACGCAGCAGCGGTGGTTGTAAGTATGTCACCATGATGCTTGTTTTGCCTTTAATTTGTGATCTCAACATGTTTTTTCCTTCAGTCGGTGTCTATTCAGATTTTTATTTGTTTTACGTCTTTTATCTAATTTCTCATTCAGTAAAAATGTGATTCTTCTCTGCTGTTAATATTTTAAATGCAGGTAATTAATTTGATGTGCATATATTCAGGATGACTGGGAGTTTTTTTTGGCATTATTTTCATTGTTTAAATGCAGTTGTGATAAATGAGGCACCTTTCTTGTTCAAACATGCATGATTTTTTTTTTTTTTATAATTTGCTGAAGATAATTTAGAATCAATCTAAAGTCCTTGTTTTGAGCTTTTGCTGATGTGTTGAGATGAACTGTAACTTTTATAATGAGGAATTAGACTCTTCGATATATTTTCCTATTTTCTGATTTTCTTTCAATATATTACAAAAAAGTAAAGTTTTTGTCTTTTATTCATCCAAATTCCACATTTCTGAAACTCCATGCGTTACTTCTGAATATTTATTGGATTCATGAAAAATAAAATAAAATCACAAATTAAAAATTACTATAAAGCGTCACTTTCACTAAAAGAGAAACTTAATGTTTCCTGCGTTTAGGTGAAAAACATGTAGCACATGAGGTCTTACTGATATCTGAATTTGGCCTTAAACATGTTTGAAAAAAGTGACATAAAATATTGTCCATCCCCACGTTTTGGCTCATTGTTCACTCAGATGTTTATTCTGAGATGTCCAGTCTGGCTTTGTATCTTTATCTGAATGTTGGCTTATGTTTCAGAAAAATGCAAACATAAAATGTGCAACATGTCCTTTTCTTCTCTTCAGGGACGTGATTGATTCTGCAGATTTTAGTCAAAGTAAAACTTTGTCGGAGCCAAATGGTTGTTTTCTTTTTGAGACTTACCATCTGAAACTTCAGGACAGGAAATCCTCCTGTGTTCCGTCTTTCTCTGTTTGTCTGAATCTTTCTTCCACTAAATCTTTTTGTCTCCATAATCCTTAAAACTTGGTCAATTCCTTATTTGATCTATCTTTTTTCTCTGGCTAATCTTTCTGTGTCTTTATCTGAAGTAATCCATTTAGGATTTATAAATAAAAAAATACAATTACTCAGTCTCTTTGAATATCCAAAAGCAAGTAAATCATGGCCATGAAAGACTGTAACACAAAATTTATCATAGGAATTGTCTCATTGGGAGCAAATCAAACTAATCCTTTATATACACAAAAAATACAATAAAATCCTGTTTTTCTTCTCTAAGATGGAATGAAAACTTCATCATAATGTTCTCCTAGTGTGGATTAAATATATAAACCCCCAGTTTTTGGCTCAGTTAATTCATCACCAGTAACTTTGTGCACAACATCAAACTTCAGTTTCCAGAAAAGAAGCCTTAACTATGAAAACTGGCACCAGACTAAACTAAACTACCAAACCTTTGAGTGATGATTGAGCCCAATAAAAAGAGAGAAGAAAGAAACCTGATGGAGAAATAAAGACAAACATTAAGTTCAGAAAAGAACAACAAAAAGAAACATGGCCGAAATTAAATCCTGGAATAAAAAAACACATCCTCATCCGTCCGTCCGTTCCCACAGAGGGAAGGTGAAAGGGCTGGTTCATGACTCATGTACCCTCCTCCTGATACCAGGCTGAAGAGAAGGACGCACAAAGACCACCAAGACCCAAGAGGACAGATATCACGTCAGTCTGATCTTTTTGTGTTTTCTCTAAGTATGCACGCAAAAGATTAAATTAAAAATAAAAATAGGAGTTTTTAAAATTCTAATTTTCTGTCTTCTGTTTTCATTTTATGTGGGCATCAAAAAAACGACACAATCAGTAGGTTTATTGGGAAGAATAAATAAGTTGTGAGGTATCTGTGGACATTTATGTGCTGCCAAACATGTAGATGACCTTGTTAAATGTAGTCAGTGTAATGGGCCAAACAAATCTTTTACAGAGGGGGGGTGAGGGGTGAGGGGGGGGAGGGTGTCCTGTAACAAACAGCAGAGCCATGTTGGACTCACTTATCTTTCTGTGTTTTAAGTTATTAGTACTTTTGTTTCAGTTACTCTTCAGTTAGCTGTAACCATGTTGACCTTACGCTCTCTGTCTGTTTAGTGAAACTAGTGAAAAGTTTAAGGTTGAAAGCACGAAGTGGGCGCCAGATCGTTTCTGCTCCATGAGTGAATGTGTATCCAGGTTTTAAATGAAGGTGTGACGTCTTCACCCTGTTGACCTGGTCACCAAACATTAATGACTTTACCACAGTGGACATAGAACAAGCCTCTTCTTTTTCATGTCTTTCACACATCGTATGTTTACACCATGTGATGTGGCTTTAGGAAGTTGTACTTGTTTCACTCATTTTTCTGGTTTGAAAACCACAAATGGTTCTTTAAATTATACCTGCAGCTCCAAGCCAGACGCCTGCTGCCTCATCACATTTTCACTCTTTATGAGCAACATGCAGGTTTTATGAGGCTGTATTTTACACCAAACTGTGACCATTTCCTTGTCCTAAACAGTAACGGTGTGTGTGTATGTGTGTGTGTGTGCAAGCAGAAAGTGAGAATGAAATTTAAAAAAGAATAAGTCTTGGACTGTGTTTGAAGGAAAATCTTAGTAAATTGAAAGATTGAAGTCTCAGTTTAGGTTTTTGAAAACCTCCTGACTTCATTTTTTCTTGATTTTGTGTTTTTTTCATAAGAAATTTGCACTTTCAGACAGATTAGTTAGGCTGTTTGCCAAAACATTTGCTTTCTCATCCAGTCCTAATTTTTCTCCCATGTTAATATCTATACTGCACATACAGTGTTTCACACTCCCGTAACATTGAAAAGATTTCTTTCCTAATTTTTGTCTCCAATTTGTTTGGTAGACAACCGCCACCCTGACTTCATGGTCCTTCCTTCTGGAGTACCTTTTTGATAAACTTACCTAAACCCTGTATATGTTATAGTAAAACATTGTTTTGTATTATTAATGAAGCCTCTTCATTTAGTTCTCACAGTGTTTCTGTGTTTTCTGGTTCTCTGACCCCACTGACCTGCATGTTTTAGATGCTTGTCTGATTTGAACTGATGACTCATTAACGTGCTTCTGTTGAACTTGACATGCTAATGAGGTGATTCATTCATTTAAATCAGATGTGTTGAAACAGAGAAACATTTCAAATATGCGGGATGACGTGCCCCGAGGACCAAGACCAGATATACTCACATAATCTGTTGATTTGAACTCCTGGACAACCAGGATGTGTCCTCCTGGACAAACATAGATGTTCTTTAGTTTGAAGCAGCTGAAAAGAAATTATTATTATTATTATTAATCATAATAACAATCACTGTTGACCAAAACACCAGAGACTTTACTATGTTCAGATTCTTAGTCCTCAGATGGACTTTAGTGTTACAGACTCACAGTGTCTCCTGTCAGTAGTTCAGTCTTGATTTCTCATGACACAGTTTTTTTTTGATTTCTTAGAATCATCCTCTATAACAACCACCATTTTGGCTTTAACATGTTTTGGTGTGAAGCCTTTCACCCCTCTTCTCTATCACTTTATCTTTTCTGTATGTTTTGCATGTGTCCCATGCGTATTTGTTATGACTTTGAACTAGACATCTCGACTATCTGGTCCAACCAAAGGACACAAGCAAAGAAACAAGAATATTTAAATCTTCTCTCAGTTAAAAAATGTCTGATAGATGTAAAAAACCTTTGTAATATGTATTTGACTGTTATTCCAAAACATTTTTTTTGCATTGCAGTCAATCTTCTTTAAAAATATGCACCACAAACCAACAGAAAGTAAAATAATATTATGCGACATATTGGAACTTTGGAAACATCATGACAGGAAATGGTGACTGATGGTGCAGTCCATTCTTAAAACGGTGCACAGTTTATAGAGAGTTTGAACCAATATCAAATAGTAGCAGTAATCCTGAGATTAATTTGAACATTTTAACAGATAAATAGAACATTTTAACTTGTGCAGAAACTTGAGCTCGATGTACTACAGTTCTGTTTACCAGGATCTCTGTCCATCCTGTTCCCATGAGAATGATGGTTGTTTGGGGCAGAAGCCATTCACTGTGTAACCTCTCTGCTTTTTCCCAAAGGACCAATTGACTAACATTAAGCAAGTGACCCTGTCCGGCAGATATTAAGATGTATGCGGCAGCAGTAACAGTAGACTGAGGTCAGGCCGGGCTGAAAATAAAACTCCATTTTGTCAAAATAAATAAAATGAAATGATGAGAGCAGCGTTTTATCTGTGAGTCCTCTGTGACTGCTGCAGTATCAGGATCCTTTAAAAAGAAAGTCTACTTTTATGTGAACATGAAATGTCATTCTTCATGCATTTTAAGATTTTTCATCTTCCCGTGCAAAACTCTCTGTGCGTATCTTTCATCTCATGGCCTTTATCAAAGAATTCTTTTCTTTATCTGTGTCAGTTTACTTCTGCAGAACAATTTATCATCGTGCAAACAAAGTCTGTATACTCGCTTTGTCTCTCCACATGTAAAGCTTGTGTTTCATATGACTGGGACAGAGCCATCTATCTGGAACTAATCTTTGTATGTATTTTCATGTAGAGTGAAGCACAGCAGGACGGATGAGAAGCAGTGCGGAGGTGCATCCTGCGACAGAGACTCAGCCAGTTTTTAACCTGAAGTATGTGGACTACGTGGTGCGTCTAAGCTGCTGATCCCCCACGAAGTCCCAGAGCAAGACTGTGTTTAGAGGACAGAATCTCCCTCTTCAGCTCCGTGTGAATGACCATACAAGGCTTTGGCATTTACTTTAGAAGTGAAAGATAAGTCAGAAAGAAGATTATAGCAACTATCGGCCCTTTTTCAGATCTCTTCTTTCTATCAGTTCCCATCTGTGTTTCCTCTGTGTGTCAGCTGTTAGGACTCTCTTTCTGTTATCTGCCTGATTCTCTTTTTACTTTTCTCTCTCTCCTCTTTTTTAGTCCTTTAATCTTCCTCTTTTTCTTTATCTGGCACTTTCCCATTCCTTCTTCTCTCCCCTTCCCTCTCAGCTTGAAAATAGAGAGGGCACTCTAATAGACCTCCTTCACGTCTCCTGTCGCTCCACTCCTCCCTCTTCTTCGTGGTCTTTTCTCTCTCCTCCCCTTACCTCCCTCCTCTCTCACTCTCTCCTTCCCCATTTTCTCAGCCAGTCCCAGATAAGAAGGGGGCAGAAGTAATTCTCTTCAGTCACTTCTGAAGCTGGAGCCACCAGAGAGAATGGTGGGAGGACTTTATTCTCTTTAATTTTGTTTCCAGGATATTTTAAAATAGATACATTATTCTGCTTCTATTAATTTATATATACCTTTTCATTTTCTTCAACTTTGCATTTTAGATTTATTATTTTTTTCTTATTGTTTTCACTTCCTTTTTTGGGGTGGTTATTTATAGTTTTTTATTTCTATTTTTTCTTGGGTGGATCTGAACTTTCACAGTGTGAACAGATCAGGGAAAGAAAATCTCAAGAAACCATGAAGAACCTTTCTCATGTTAAACTAGTGGACCCATTCATCTGAGGGAAAACTAACAGCAAGAATCACAAACCAAGTTGGGAAAGTGAAGCGAGACGTCCATCTTTATTTCAAGTGAGTGGAAACTGGAAACGTCTCTTTGTTAGATTAACAGGTGTTACTCAATATAAATACTTAAAATCAAAGAGAACAACCTGAAGAGACTGCAGCATCTGACCTTATGGATTGACTCTTGCGTGCAGAGACTTGTGCATGTTTCCTGCACACAGATGTTTTCTTAAGGTGAATTGGGGTCAAAGTGTAAACAATCTTCTCTTGACCCTCTCAACGCTGAGAACAAAGACTTTATTACAGGTAAAGTACTGTCATGAAAGGCTTAAATCTCACCTGGGTGTTTCTGGTCCTGCTGCTGCTTTGGACCTGGTCAGCTGTTACTGATGCAGCTGGTGTTGGGAGTACAGAGCGAGCAGGAGGTGGAAGAAATCAAAGAAAAGGAGGAAGTAGCAGCAACGTTGGAGGCGCAGAAAAGAGGAGGAGGTTCCACCGCATCCAACATGGTCAGTGTAGCTACACCTTCGTTTTACCTGAGATGGATGGGTGTCAGAGTGGAGGATCACCATCACACACTGAACATTATGGTGGGGGGAGTGTTGTGCAGAGAGACTCTCCACCTGTGGACGGTGAATGGTCGACACAGAAATTGCAGCACCTGGAAAACATAATGGAGAACAACACAGTGTGGCTGCAGAAGGTAAGAGATAAACTACCTTTTCTCACGTGCATGTCTTTACATATTGTTGAAACCACTGTGTCAACAGTTAAAGAAATAAGTCTTTAATCTGATCACTGATGTATTTAACCTTTCCAGAGGGCAAATAAATGTTTACCCCCAAAAGTAAAAAATCTCTGGAAGATTTGCTCACATCATGTTTCCCCACTATGATTTTAAGAAAGAATGGCCAGTTAGATGAATAAAACATTAATAAGACGATCCAGAATGGGGGAGCATGTATGTTACCCCGTGCTGGAGAAGTATGCCTCATCCTGGATAGTTAAACTCTTGGATGCACACAAATACATGCATGGAAATAAGTTGCATCGCTCCAACAGCTGCACACGCAGCACATGCATGTATAAGAGGTTTCTGTGCATGTGATGGTGATCAAAATGGTTTTGTTGTGATCGGAGTTTCTGTGGCTGTAATTTATATGATGTGGATCAAAGTTTCATTTTATGGCTCTGAATGAGTGGCAGCTGGTTTCAATTAAGAGAAAAGCAGTTTGTGTTTCTCGCTGTTGTCCTAACAAACTATTATTCTTTCGTAAGTAATCTGTCATCTCATTAAAGTGGTGACTGCACAGTGTGTAATGAGAACTATGTAAAAAAAATAACTAAAAACCAAAAATTACACACATTCTAAAAAGAAAAAGTCTTGCTGTAAAATCTATCAGCATTACACGCAAAGACCCCACTTTACATGTTTCCAAGTTTTTCTAAAATGCTGGGCCCCCCACCCACCACCCCAACACCCTCCCATCCCTCACCCCCCCTGAACTGCATGAAACACTGTTTCAACAGCCAATTCTTTTCACCTGCCAGACATGAATTTCATTTGGAGAGAGTTAACACGGAGGCCCCACATCATGATTCAGCCATTGTGGAACAGAACTCTTTTAAAAATTCTCCTATTAAATTCAATTTTTTTTTTTTCTTTACACTTACAGTCTTTAGCATTTTAGCAGAATTTAGGAAGTCCTGTAACCTGCAACCCTCTTAAAACTGCTGCACTTAATAGATGTACTAAAGAAAACTACTCTGGTAATTTTACAATACTTTAAATACTAATCTGTGATGTTGAGGATATTTACCATGCTGAACCTTTTGTTGTTAGCTTAGCTTTTGATAATTAGCACCACACCAAGACTGCTTCCAAGCTGGTACAGATAGTTCTGAGGGCAACTTTCTTCCTGTTTTGCCCCTGACAACATTGTTGTGGTACTCAAGGAAAACCCAGCTTCAGAAAATCTCTATCAGTTGTCAAACTATTTTCCTCCTAACCTAAACATAAAGACAAAGAAGTAGAAACACGACAATCAAATTTAGCAGCCTGTCTTGTTAGACCGTTGTGGTTTCTGTGATAAAACCTTTGATCATAATTCAGTGTCACTCTTTTAGCATCATTCTGCAACAAGAAATCACTTCAAAATGGTGAGAAATGAAAAACAGAAATGTGAAACATTCTTCTTCGCTGATTTTCTGTGGTTGTTTCAGGCTGCAGGGGACAATGATGCATCGAAACACTTTTATGTGGATAGAAGAGTTGCAAAGGCAATCTGTAAAACTATAAAATATGTTAATTTGGCTCTAAAACATGTTTTAGAAAAGAACCAGTTTCAAGTAAACATGCTGCATATACAATATAGTATTGTTTTAATGAGAATTAAATGTAGGTAACAAAATTCCAGTGAATGACACGAGAACATTCATTAAGGTTTAAAAAGTGCACACAATAGACTTTAAACTTTTTTGTTGTAATTTTCACAATTTAAAAAATGTCTCACATAGAATCAAAAGCAGATCCCGACATGTATCACACCCTAAACCATTAAGTTCCAGATTAGGTGCCAATGATTAAAGCCTGTCTAAACAGTGACAGGTAGACAGTGTCTTATCTAACCCTCTGACATGGAGGTTCTACAATTATCTCTGCTTCTAAAGGGTGTAACATAATAATGTAAAGATCAAAAGACCTTATCATGGAATGTGTACAATGCACCCAACTGTATACTGACACAGGAGGCTGCAGAAGCAAACCAGAGTTTTTAATTAACAAAATAAAGGAGAAAAAATATATTTTACGAGGACAGTAAAACTAAAAGTCCAGTTTACATAGAAAAACAGAAGCCTAACACAGAAACATGAGCAAATATTCACTATAACATAAAACTTCAACGACTGGAATAAAAAAAGACAGACTATAAACTAGAGGTTCACAAACACAAGGATATAAAAAAGACAAGAATCCAGAAATAAAATAAAACCTAGAACATGCCTACATTTGGAACATAAAAGAGTTCTGTGATATCTTCATTCAAAATGTTTTTGATGGCTGACTCTGGCAGTCATTTAATATGATCTGATATTATTTTTTCTGTCATACAGAAAATGATCTAGAAATAAACTTCAAAATGACCCAAGATGATTTATATAATCAGTTTCAACCAGAGATCTGATAAAATAAAGTCTTAGAAAATCCCAAAAATATCTGAACAAGTTCTGCAAGTTGTTTTTCTAACGTTTGGTGTCAAAATGCTGCATAAAATCTGAACAACAGTTTAACATGAGTCCATCTATCAGACATGAACCTTTCAATAGAGTAGCAATCCTGAACAAACAAATCAACCAAATGTTGGCTCAGAAAACAGCAGTGGAAGATAAAAGTAAAGTCTTTTTAAAGCTTGGATTGAATATTATTGAAATGATGAAGAAAAGGAAGCCAGGCAGTACACAATGAAATCCTTCAGAATAAAGGAGGATCAGATTTGTGGATGGTTAAGTCTAAAATCTACAGGAGTTTTTTTCTGAAAAAGGAGGAGATGATAAACGAGATCACCTTTTCCATAGAAACTTCAACATTCATTACTCACAAAAAAGTTAGGGATGAAATCTATGAAAAACATAAAGAGTTCACACTACAGTGATGTTACATCATACAGTATGAGTAGGGCATTTAAAGCAGAACTAAGTAAGTTTTTTCACCTCAATACATGTTTTCTAGAGTCCCTGTGGGGGTAAACAAGGACTTGGCGGGGTGATTCGTGGGTCCCTCCCCTCCCTCCGGGGTCTGTGTCCTGAAAGCAGCACTTGCAACTTTCAGTGGATCGGACCCGACTAATCTCGCGAGAACAAACCTGCTTTACGGCACTCACACTCACGTACATAAATACAAGCATGAAGCCCTTGCCGTTGTTAGCAACGCCACCCTTAGGAGCGCAAAGATGACAATAATACTCACCTGTCAAGACATTTTCTTGGTTTTGTTTTTCTTTCTTCTTGCAAAAGCATTCTCTGCGCGTTGTTGTTGGGGGGGCGGCGGCGGGGTGGAGGGGGCGAGGGGGGGTCTTCGGCGGCGGCGGGGGAACGTTACGACAGTGAGCTTTCACAGGGGACCAGTAGGGGGAGAGCGAGAGCAAAACTTACTTAGTTCTGCTTTAAGTACAAGTATGTAATGATGATTTAATCATCTTAAAACAGTTTATTAAAACAAAACAACAACAGTGATGAGTAAACCACAAAAATGTCTCAATAACATGTCATGTGACCTTAAGGATCAATAACAGCTGGACAACAACGTCTCATGATGTGCACAAGTCGACTCCTTGTCTGCTGAGATGACATCACACTTTTCTTGAAGGCCCTCAGGTCATTGAGGTTCTGTGGTTCAGAGTTATGAGCCTCTACACAGAGACTCAGCTGATCTCAGAGGTTTTCTAGGAGGTTCAGGTCTAGAGAAACCTGAATTCTAAGTACCCCTCTCCAGCAGCTGTTGTTTGGTGATGTGACTTTGATGAATTAGAAACATGTTCAGTCCAATGACTGGATTCAGGTTGGTTTTTTACTTGTCACTGTACCACCACAAAGTGTTGGACAGTTCTGTAACACCTGTCCACTCTGTAACACCTGTCCACTCTGTAAAACCTGTCCACTCTGTAAAACCTGTCCACTCTGTAAGTCCTGTCCACTCTGTAACACCTGTCTACAGTGTAAAACCTGTCCACTCTGTAACACCTGTCCACTCTGTAACACCTGTCCACTCTGTAACACCTGTCTACAGTGTAAAACCTGTCCACTCTGTAACAGCTGTCCACTCTGTAACAGCTGTCCACTCTGTAACACCTGTCCACTCTGTAAGTCCTGTCCACTCTGTAAGTCCTGTCCACTCTGTAACACCTGTCTACAGTGTAAAACCTGTCCACTCTGTAACACCTGTCTACAGTGTAAAACCTGTCCACTCTGTAACAGCTGTCTACAGTGTAAAACCTGTCCACTCTGTAACAGCTGTCCACTCTGTAACAGCTGTCCACTCTGTAACACCTGTCCACTCTGTAAGTCCTGTCCACTCTGTAACACCTGTACACTCTGGAACACCTGTCTACAGTGTAAAACCTGTCCACTCTGTAAAACCTGTCCACTCTGTAAAACCTGTCCACTTTTTAACAGCTGTCCACTCTGTAACACTTCCACCACCAAAGGCTCATCTGGTGACATCAGTGGTTGATTCATAGTGCTCCAAAGTTTAGGGAAGGTCAGCTTAAGTTCACCTGTAAAGTACCTTTTGGGTTCATCCTAAAATTTAAACCAGGAGCTTTTGTGTACAATTTTTAAAAGCACAGTTTCACAGTCAAAAATATAACTGAAATTACATCTTATGATTGTATCAGATTTATTCAGCTGCATGAGTGTGTTTGGCTGCATCTGAAATTTATCTCTGCTACTGCCACAAGTCATGCAAATAACTTTCAAATGGGTTAATAAATAACTCTGGAAATAGCTGCCTTTAGCTTCTGTTTTTACACGCTTGGCTCTTTATGAGTTCTGGATCCTTATGCAGTGATCTAAACTCAGCTCCTGGTCAGTCACTATACATCTCTGAGGAATTCTATCTCCTAATGGAACCCCTGTGTACCAGGCAATCTCCGTTCTGATTGTTCTCATTTGTTGTTCACTTGATGTTGAAAGGAGCTACATGATGATGTCACAGCAACTGCATCCCACAACAAAGAACAGCTTCTCCTAGTTCATTTTACACCCAACCAGCAGTGTTTTCAAGGTCCTTGTTCCCAAACACTCACATCATGAGAGAAAGAGTCAAGCAGCATCAAAACCTGCACAGATGTCCCAAAATTACACACTTGAAAGTGTAGTACATTCATCATATGTTGCACAATATTTCATGTTTCACAGCAAGAAAACAGGTTCATTAATCATTAAATATACACCATCTTCATCTGCCGCCATCAAAGGTGGCAACCAGCTGTTATGAATGATTGTAATCTTAGTGATATAGGGTTCTGTGACAATGTTCCATAAATGTCTCTAATGTAGGCAACTAAAAACTCTGAAAACTCCAAATTACTTCAGTTTCAGCTCTACAAGGTCCAACAACTGAAGAGGAAACACAGAAAATATTTTTGTTATTTAGAGGAGCGTTGTGATTTATAACAATAGTCTTATCTCTCTGAACAAAGGGTTACATCCAGGTAGTACAGTATGTGGAAAAGTTAACTACAGCCATGTTGTCATGATTTAGTGTGAAGTACATGATGCAGTGGGGAGGAGTGAGTACAGTGAACAGGCCTGTAGCTGTCCAGTATAATGACTTGCTGGAAGCTGGAAGTTTGCCAGGTCTTTCCTCGACTTGTTCTTAGAATCTACCGTGAACACTAACAGATTACACTGATTTTCCGGGACATCTTTTGCCCAGATGTACATTTTCTTATAGATAAAAACAGTCTATAGTAGCTGCAGATGATGCAACCTCTTCAGGTAAATCTGCAGACCATGTTTTAAACATAATTAAAGGATTGGCAACCAAACAGCAGCAGATTATAGATATAAATTTAAGTCTTTTTTAATTTCATGAAAACATTAAAAACACAAAAACTTGTTCTAATGATTTCTGAAACTACTCACCTGCTTGGCATGCCAAGGAGGAATATTTTGTGTTTGCAAAGCAGGGGTCTGGGGATTATCTCGCTCTTCATTTTTTTCAGACTAGTTTGTGATTAGTTTCCTCTTTTCTATGATCTTGTTGTCTAAAAGATCAAAGTCTGCACCTGCACAATTTACAGAAGTAGAAAAAAAAGTTGTTCTTTAATCAGATTTCCTTTTTGTAACAGTTTCCTTCAAATCCATTGAGATTTTATTTGACACATTACATGGGATTAGATACATTCCAGCGTAAATGGGGTGTGTAAGATTCTCATTATTTCTGTTGCCCACCACGGTTGATTTCTTTATTGTAGTGGCTGAAGCAGGAATTCAGCTACTCTCTGGAAAGATGTTAATCTGTCAGAGTGCTTCACTGGATTAACCCACTGAGATTTTACCAGCACTTTTAACAGGCTGTGTGGGAGCATGCATGTGTGTAAACGTTGGGGTAATGTGTGTAAGTGTCTGCGTGTGAGCATGTATTCAGGTCAGGGTGTGATTACCACCCACACTGTTAAATCTCTAAGGAGATGTGGATCATATCCAGAGCTGAAGTCTGCAGCATCCCGACAGGAGACAGAGGGTGACCTTTCACCTTTGGCTTTCAGTTCAGGTCACCCTATGACTAGATAATTGTCTTTAGAGCATCAGTTCATGTTGGTTACTATGGTCAAACCTTAAATGCACTTAAGATGAAAGATAAATAATCTCTTCTTCTTCTCTTTTCCCTGTTGGATTGGATTCCTTCCTTTTCCTCTGCTACAACAGCTTCATATTATTGTGAAATTTCTTAAACAAATATTAATCCCCATGAGGCTACGACACTGAATCTCTATGTTTTTTCTGCAATAATCAGGAGTACGCCGTTATTTGGGCTTGTATTTATTCAGTAAAAAGTTTAATTTTCTTTTCGCTGGAAGCCAGGCCACATCTGCGTCATAAACCATTACAACAAACAGGCTAGCTGTCACCACTGACATGAAAAAACATGCAAATCAGAATTTGATTTAGTAGCTTATTAATTCAGCTCTATATAAATTATTTGTGTGCTTTTAAGTTTTTAAAGCCAAGATGGACCAAATAGTTTCCCAAACCAAAAGAATATGTTGAGTTTGTGTGGAAATCTCAACCAGATAACTTTCATGAGGAGGGAGGCAGGTGAAAGTATATAAACTGCGTTTTAATGGGAAACAAAAGTGCTGCAGAGGTACATGAGCTGGATCCTAAAAACCCAGAGTGTCTAGCATGTTTAAAAAAACCGACCTGAGTCATTCACTGCACGATGAGGTCAGGTGAACACCTGGATGTTTCAGACTAAAACACAAGAAGTTTCACATATTTAATCTTGTATTTTTATATTTGATATTGAACTGAACAACAAATTAAAGTTCAAGAAAAAGAAGAGAAGAGGACTATCTACAAGGACAGGAAAGAGACACAGAGTTAAAATTGGTGGCAGCAATAAATAACAATAACAATAACAATAATAATAATAATAATACATTTTATTTGAAGCGCTTTTAAAAACACCCAACACTTTACAAAATACAATGGAAGAGAGCAATATCAGAAATACAAGCAAACATGCTAAAAAATAATCTTTAAATAGTTAAGAACATACTGAGAGCAGATTATTGTTTAAAAGCAAGTTTGAACAGGTGGGTTTTAAGATAGGATTTCAATAAAACAAGGGAATCAGGTGGGAGAGAGTTTGGAAGCAGAGTGACTAAAAGCTCTAGCTCCCATAGTGATGAGGCGGAAAGAAGGAGCAGTGAAATGTAGAGAGGAAGTGGATGTAAGGGAACGTGAGGGAACAGCAATGTGGATCAGATCAGATAGATATGGTGGGGCAAGATGATGAATAGCCTTAAAAGTGAAAAGGATTATTTTAAAAATTATTCTTGAAGTTATGGGAATCCAGTGCAGTTGATGAAGAACTGGGGTGATGTGATGGGAGCAGGGGTTTTTATAATCATGTGGGCAGCTGAGTTTTAAACTAACTGGAGTTTGTGGAGCGTTTTCTGGGGAAGACCAAATAAAAGAGAGCTGCAGTAGTCGAGACGAGATGTGACTAAACTGTGAACCAGTATAGCTGTAGAGTGTTGAGTAAGGGAAGGACGAAGACGATGGATATTACGTATATGTGAAAATATGCAGCTGGAATGACATTATTTATATGAGCTTGAAAGGATACGGTGCTATCGAAGATGCAGCAGCATAACTAAAAGAAAGTTTTAATCA
Source organism: Pachypanchax playfairii (assembly GCA_006937955.1). Lineage (NCBI taxonomy): Eukaryota > Metazoa > Chordata > Actinopteri > Cyprinodontiformes > Aplocheilidae > Pachypanchax > Pachypanchax playfairii. The sequence goes on along the minus strand of SSNP01000003.1, from coordinate 8,927,453 downwards.
TATTCTTAAAACAGGGAATCTGCTTCAAGCCAGCTGAGTCAACCAGGAGCTTGAGGTCAGAATCAGGTGTGTGAACGATCTCATCTTCCTGGAACAGTCACCTGTCCTGGATTGAATAACACACACACCTCATCTGCCACTGGACTCAAGCTGTTTGAAGCCTCTCTATCCTCCTCCTCTGTTTCCCTAATAGAAAGCTGTATCCTCAGAATAGCATCATCTCAGGTGATGTAGACACATCTGGAACCAAACCAAGGCAGCCCTGTTAAGAAACAAGACCACTGACTGCTAGAGGACCCTGACCCCCAACAATGAACCAGGTTGGAAAATTTTAGCTTTTCTTCCAAGACGTTTCTTTAAAATATACATCAAGACAACTAGCCCTAAAGTAGATTTGAAATAGAGCGCCTAATCAGTCTTATTGTCTGTTTGAAATTACCTGCATCTATGAGAATCTGTTTCTACCGTCCCAGATCAAGCTGGTCTCCTCCAGACTCCCAGATCACGTCATCCCTCTTCAAAGCCTTCAACAGTAAACAACAATTAGCAAGTCATTCGTTCCAGGTTTAATTCACAATCGTTTGAACCTTCTCAAAGCTACTGAAGTCATTTATCCATCTCTGAATAAATCTTTTAACTTACCTTTCCCAGAGTCTGCTTCAGCTCATCAAGGTTTGATAAGCTAATTAATTTTAAGGAATTCATACTAGAAGATTCTGCATGAATCTGAGAGATGCACACAGAAACTATTTCATATAAAAATCACCCCAAGCACACAAAATACACAGTGTTCTCCAAAGAACCACAGCTGTCTCACATCTAAGGGTTGCACCATAGAAAACCTCATTTGTTCAAATTCTTTTCATTATTTTTGTTTCTCATGTGAGTACTCGTGACATATGTTCTCTCTCAGGGCACAGGAAATCACAAATCAAAAAAATTAAGCTGAGGTCACAACTTTGGTCGGACTGAAACTACATACGAGACAACTGTGGACTTTTTGATGCCGGTTCACACTGATTTTTAGCTTCAAGAGGAAAAATAAACAGCAACAGGATGAAAACTGTTGAACTCTAAAGCCTGCTCAGGAAGGAAAATAAAAGTGGCATCACTGTCCAAGGTTTCTAATAACAACAACCTTCTGTAATAACAAATGTAATTAGCTTTTCTTTGTCTCAACAAACTAGTCGATAATAGTGTTTTTTAACAGTTTTAGGTTTAAAGATAATGACAGTTTCTTCAGTTTAATTGTCATTAAAAAGCACTGATGTGTAGTTAAAGTAATACGATATTTATGCAGTAAAGTTTTACCACTCACTCAGACGGTGGTTGACTTCATGGGGCTCCGTGGCCTCAGCAGCAGTTTGTGGTTTTCAAGAGAGACGGTCTGTAAACAGAAGTAAGTGAGGTAGTTAACAGGGGGCCTGTTTAGTTTTCTGCCAAATGACTGACTTCAAATGGACCCGTGCCTGAGAGACTGAGAGGGAGAAACAGGAAAGCCACTGTGGTTAGATCACAGCCTGGCTATCAAGCGCAGCCGCTACGATCCAGAGCTTTGATGTGGTCAAAGGTTGTGTTGATGATAACCTTCTAAAGACAGAGACAAGAAGAGAAAGACAGCTGCAACGTTGGAAAATCTGTTTGGATAAAATGAAGCAAATATTTTTTAAAGCACAAGATGCTCTTTGTAATTTACAGTGTTTAATTCTTTGGTTTTATCCCAGAGTATAAAATAACATTTAAAAAGAACTAAACGTCAGTCTGATGTCAAATGTCAGATGGAGTGATTCTAAAATATAAAAAACGTTGAGAGGGAATCATTTGTAAACAATTCTTCCACTTGTTTGTTTATAACTATTAAAATACTGTCAAGTAACCTCACTGCTTTATTTTTGTTCTGTAAATAACATTTGTACATTTTAAAGTCAGAAACAGTTGCATTAATAAAATTATAAAATTCTGGAAAATATATTATTTTACCATAATGTTGCCTAAATGACCAATGTTTTAGGATGAAAGTGGGAGAAAATTTAACGAAATAAAAGAAAAAAAACCAATGTAATAATTGTAATCATTTCTTCTTCTCATTATTTTTCTCATCAACAAAGCTTGTGCTTGAAATGTGAAACTTTTTTTACACCAAAAAAACATATATTTTTACAGTTAATTCTAAGAAACCAAACAGAATTCTAAATTGTCCCTAGGTGTGAGTGTATGTGTGAATGGTTGTTTGTCTCTGTGTGGCCCTGTGATGGACTGGCGACCTGTCCAAGGTGTCCCTCACCTCTCGCCCAAAGACTACGGGAGAAAGACACCAGCTCCCTGCGACCCTGAACAGGAAGAAGCAGGTTCAGAAAATGGATGGATGCAAAACAAACAGACTTTAAATGTATTTTGTTAAGAGTTTTTTTTTTTTTGCTGGCAACTGGCTTAAAAAGATGCACCCCTACTATGTAAATTAGCACATTGCAAACCAGCATCTGCAAGAACCAGTATAAAGAACTTCAACTGTGGCACAGAAATAATTTAAGGGAACAAATTGTATTCAACATTTCCAGCTGAGTAAGAGTGAAATTCACAAGCCCTCTTTACTATGTCAAAAAATAAGCGCTCTTAAAGTAGAATTTAATACTTTGAAACAGATTGAATTTAACCAAATATATAAACCAGAGGAGAAACTTTAACACAACAATTACAGGGAAGTTTTTTAAATGACAAAATGGCACAAGACTGCAATTCTTCACTGGGAGCTCATAAAACAGATGGTGCTCATCATGACAGGTTTGAGTTTCTGATTTCAAATTCAGGACAAGAATCTGTTTTAAGTTTTAGCCTCTGAGTTAATTGAGTAGAAACACCTGGTTTGTGAAGAGCTGCTGCGTGTTCCATCATCCTTCACAGTCATACATCAAACAGCTCTGACAGCACTAATAACAGACTAATGACAGCTATTATCTGCTGGTCAGCCTCTTTAACTCTGCTCACACAACTGCTGACAATTCAGCTAAAAGGCCAACATGGTGCTGAAACTTGTAAACATGGAGGAACTTTAATTACGTAAAGTAAGGTGGCGCATCTGCTTGACTTACATGATGTATTGGTGTCAATGATTAATGTATTGGGACATTTTATACCCAAACAATTATAAAGATTCATCTCTTTAATAAAGACTTCTGCATCTATCCATTTTAACACAGTAATTTATTATCTAATGGCAACATATTAACACAAACATAATATATAAGCTGCATTTCAGGATTACAATAGTTCCTTTGTATGAGAAATCAGTTTGAGCTCCTAAATTATTACAATATTACATCTTCAAACACAGTTTAATCTTACGTAAATCAACAACAGCCCAAGATCTCAGAGACTAATTAAAAAAGCTGCTGCTGAATGTGCAGAAAGTTAAAGGTTTGAGTTCATCAGCTGCAGAACAGATTTAAGCATCTCAAATGATATGTCCTTGAACATAATCTGACTCAAAACGACTGTAAAAACTCTGCTGCTCATCCGAACTTCACTGTTTTCTGTTTTTAAGTCCTTCGCAATGTTTAAATATACAGGTGTGAATTTCATTTTTAAGGTTTTTCTGTTAGTTTAATCAGCGTTTGGGAATAACGAGGAATTCAGTGTTGAAAACTGGTGGCGGTGATGAGAATGTTTTCAAGATAACAATGTGTTTTATTGTGTTTTATGGAGCTATGAAGCAAAGATCTGTCAGAGTGGGTTTAAACAAACATGTGTTCGTGGTTTAGGAACTGACATTGTAGGGCAACAATAAGCTCTTTTAGTATTTGAAACAGAAGCATCGATGCATTGTGATAGCAGAAAAAAACAAATCCCATAACAAAACAAATTAGTAGTATTTTTAATGTGGTTTTATTTTGACTATTTTATGAGACAAAACAATAAAGAGACACCAGAACATAAACAAGTTCCATGAATAATCCAAAACATACGAAGCAATTCTACTGTGATCATAAGTCTGTTTCTTTTTTTAGGCTGTAGAGATCAATGAAACTGTCTTTTTTTTAAATCATTCATATTATACTGCAGACTGCAGGGTTACATGTTCTCTATCAGGAGCTAAAACTACAAACAAACAGGTTCAACTGGTGAGTCTTTGGTTTCCAGCAGCTTCAACAACCATTTCTAAGATCTGATTATAATGAGATGCTGCCAGCAATCGTTAAAAGTTAGTTTCTACTAGTGGTGAAATGACAAAGTCCTCTGAACTTTTAGTAACATCTAATAAATCTGTCCAGGGGCACAATCAACTCAATCAAAGATAAACTAAACACCAGAAGCCATCTGGACGGCTCCACCTACAGGACTGAAAGTTGGATTCAGATGTGAAGAAGTAATGTTCTCTCTACATCAGTCTAAATGTTGTGCTGTGGTTCTAAAGAGATCATCCTTATGACTGAGTAACTTGCTGTTATATGTTTGGATCATTGTCTTGTTGCATGAGCTCGTATGGATGCTGTTTTTGTGCTGATGCTTTCTTAGTGTTGAATCGTGAACCCTGACCTCAGCTCAGGCCCGTAAAGTCTGCAGAATTTTAGATGTTCTAAGTTCTTTTATAACATCCTGGATGAGTCATGTGCTCTTGGAGTAATGTGGTCTTCCACCACTCCTGGGAAGATTCACTACTCTTCCAGGTTTTCTTCATTTGTGGGTGATGGTTCTCTCTGTGGTTCCCTGGAGTCTCAAACCCTTAGAAATGACTTTATAACCCTTTCCAGACTGATGATGTTGGTGAGTTTGTTTCTCATCTGTTCTTGAACAGAGGGTACTTACGTTTCCCACTGGGTCAAGTATGTTTGACTTTTCTTGCTTAAGTAAGATCATCATGGCATTTTGGCGTGCTGTGAGATGCAGGCAGAACACGGGGAACTGGTTCAGATAAAAATACTTTTAATAAACAAAATAAAAAGCTGAGGTGGCAGTAAACCAGGGTCATCACAAGGAACACATGGAGAACACAATGGCAGGAAAGGATTACTGTAAAATCTGACAATGAGTAACAGAAATAAATGAGTATATCTGCTGGGACAAGATGATTACTGAGCGAGGAGGCACTGAGGAGAACAACAGAGGAGAAACATCAAACAGATGACAGTCAGGTGTGGCAGAATGAGAGAACTGAGTGATAAACATGATCATCATACAATAAATACTCTTAAATATAAACAGAAAAACAATCTCTAAATCAAATAAAGCTAAGAATAATTAACACATATAACTAAAACCAAAAACACAGAAAACAGAAAAATCTGATAAAATAGTCACTGAAAATAGAAACATAACACAAAAGTTGTTGGCTGATTTTAAATATGTGTGACCAAGAGCTGAAGACTTCTATGAGGGTGCAAATACTTTTCCACAGCTCAGATCGTAGAACTGGATCACAGCTATTTGTCTGTAAGTACTATACAGTATTTCATTCCATCATGCTGGTCTACAAAATCTTTATGCTCAGTTAAATCACACACAAGTGCTGATAAATGATTATTTAAAGGCATCGGAATGCAAATTACATAAAAAGTCTCATATATATATTATCACTGATGCAAGTTAGTCCCATGCTTTTCTTTGTCAGTGGGTCTTAATTTATTCCAAAACACATGAACTATTAGCTGATGAAGCCAATCAAGCCAATACTGCAACTCTATTACTATTAAACTTTAAATAGAACAATTTTAACTGAATTTCTGAATGAACAAAAGGTTTTACATAAATCAGTTTAGAAATAAGGTCCAGCTGTTGAATATGTTTGTACTGGTCAAGCTGTTGGGACAGAGCGCTACATGTGTCTCGAGTCACTTTTAGAGAAAAAACTGACATGAATGATTAAGGTTAAGTTTCGGGATTATGTTTTAGTGAGGAAGGAAATTAAGAGTGATGTTTTCTGTAATGATAAAAAAACAACAGCATGTTTAAAAATGTAACTTCAACAAATCAGATAAAACCAAACAAAATAAATGTCGTCATGATTAAACTTCTTTAGATGGTTTTGTGGCCAAAACAACAGAAAATCTCAGTTTGAGCAGCTTCTTATCTAGAAGGACAATGACATCTGTTTACAGTGCAACCTGCAGTAACTCACATGTTTTTCATAAAGAATTCAATCAATTATACTTACAAATTTAATCTGATTATGCTGCATGTGACTGAATTAGGAAAAAGAGTCAATAAATCTTCAAGAAGATGAAGAGTTTATGGGTAAACTTCCTAAATACTGATCCAAAGGAATCTTTTAAATCCACACTAATAAATATGATGCAAATGAATCTGTTGAAGCAGTAATTTAAAAACTGCATTTCTTCTCTTGATTTTTGAAACAAAAGCCAACAAATGAGAGAAAATTATATAATTTCCCTTAGTTACATGCTGCATTTCTTGTTGCTAATCTTCTGTGTCTCTTTTGTCACCAGCAATAAAATCAGCCACAGGAAGTAATTTATAAAATCATAGAAAACATCAAACACATGTTTTGTGACATGTGGTTTACCTGCAGCGACTCCATTATGTCCATCTATTGACTCTTTACCAGGAGAACAAAGTCTTTTAGTTCAATTTCTGACCACATGCTGATTGTTTTTCAGATTTCATTACGGATTTTTTCTGCCCTTCAAGAGCAGAAGAATGAAAGGGAAACACACTTGTTTTCCTTTGATTCTATTTGAGAGTTTCTTTTTATTTTGAGCCAGATTGGACCTCTGAATCACTGCAGCTGATTATTGGACAGATATCAACACAGTTAATCTGCCTGCCTGCCAGAGGAGCACTTCAAACAGGCTGGCAGTGCTACAGATGGGTGGAATGGAAGAAAGAAAATAGTCTTATTTATATTTTAAAGTTATCAATAAAAACTTTTTAAAATAGTTATGATTAAAACCAATCTGTGATGGAAAATCTTTAAAACACTCAACATGCTTGTGCAACTTTGACATCATTGAATTTAAACTAGAAGCCAAAGTTACAGCGTTTAACTACAAATATATGATTCCAGTTAAATCTCATATTGTAGAAAATATTGCAGATGCAAGTTATTTTAAATTGTCATGTATCTTCTGCACATTTTGTCAAAAAAAGTTTTTTGAAATATCACCACTATTTTTCTAGTTTGCTACACACTTTTGTACATAAAGAAACTGACTATAGGAGCTTAAATGCAACTTTTTCTAAATAAAGCTGAGCTGATTGTGGTTTAAAAAAGAATATTAAAGGAGATGATCATAGAAAAATACTTACTCAACACTGTAAACTGGGCCGTCTGCTTTAATTTCAAGATGACTGACCAAAAGAATTTTGATTTAGTTGCATTTCATGATTAAAAAAGACAAAATAATCAAATAAGTGGAAAAACCCTGACAAAACATAAAAAATTTGAAGCATGTGTAGACCTCCACCAAGCAGCTAATTTCCTCATAATATGACCACACAGCATAAAGAATCCTTCAAAATGATCCATAATCTACTGTAACTGATCAATCCTCACGCCATTTATAAGAGATCATGTACATTTCATCAATTTCTGTTCATTACATTTTAAAACAGATAAATACATTAAGAAATGAAATAACACCAATGACAACAGAATCCCCTGGCAGAGGTAAAAACACATGAAGATGAAATAAAGAGGAAGTCATCCAGTAGTTCAACACATCCAGCTAAGTGGACAGTTACCAGATAAATCAGAATAATGGAGCAAAATCCAAAACACAGAGAGGAACAAAGAGTTTGCTCAGATAAATGATCTTGAGAGGAAACATAAAACAGAAACCAAAAAAGAGAACCAGAGAAAATATTTGACATTCATTCTGAGGAAAGTTTTTGTATTTAACGATACTGAACATAAATGGCGTGTCCGTGTATAGAACATTTGTTATTTAGATGGTTCCCAAAGTGCTTCATTCACCCGTTCACATACACATGTTTGGTGATGATAAACTACATATTGTAGCTACAGCTGCCCTCAGACACCCAGACAGAACCGATGCTGCTGTTGCATCGGGACCACCGAGACCTCTCACCACCACCAAACAGGCAGGCGGGTGAAGTGTCTTGGATGCAATGGCAAAGTGATTTTTTTGATTAAAGCAGGAATTTGAGTGAGCAAATAAAACACCTCCTTTTGGAAGAATGGATCAATAAATGCATTTTAAATGAAGACGCGTCATGTTTAACCAGAATCTCCTAAACATTTGACGTAAAAAGGCTGAAACGGGGAAGTAAAAGATAAGGAATAAATTCTGAGCAAATCATACCAGTGACCACAGTTCAGAGAGAATTCAGGCAGAATAAAAACCTTTTTCAAGCATTTCTCCATTTCATAAATGCAAAAATACAATAATAACTGAAAATTAGAACTGCCTTGGTGAATTATCTAAAGAAACAACTCAAAGTCAGAAAAATGTTTCTGAGTTTCAAGAGCCAAAATACACTAACATGGCTTTAAGGTACACAGGAACACTATAACAGAGTAATTCTATCTTTATCAAATTATTCCAGCTCCTAAACAGATGTTCAGTGACATTCAGCCCTGTAAGGTGTATCAAATGTAATAAATTATAAAGACTGAGGAGAACAAATATGAAATGTCTTCAGCAGTGAAAAAGGGAAACAAATATGGGGCTTTCTTCCTCTCTATCAGTGCGTCTGACAGCTACAGTGATTACAGCACTTTACTGCAAGACATCACATCAACCACAGCCTCTTTATCTGCTGAACAACAGCTGCTTAACATCTCAGCTGTGACACACTCACACAGAGTTCACTATCAAAAGAGGTGAGACAGAGTCTTTTATTGCCTGGGAGTCTGCAACTGTTACCTTTCATAAAATGACATTTTACCATTTTAGTATCCTCAATAAACTCAACTAGACTGTGACACAGCGGTACAGAGTGGGTCTGTATGTGTTTAGGTTTCTCATATCACTCTGGGAACAATTTCAAAATAAAATGACCGGCCAAGCATGACGAGCGTGCAAGCTAAGAGGAAAAACAGACAGATCTATACTAATGTATACCATAAAGGTTGTCATGCAACACAAGAGCAGAAGGAGCTACTAGAATCACATGTTTATTAAAAACTGTTTCAACTTTTGGAACCAGAATCTGCACACGTCCTGTCTATTCATCCGTGTACTATCATAGAGTTTTAAGTATCAAATAGCAAATGACAGCTACATTTATGGGATAAATGAATATTTCAACATACAGCAGCAGGTTAAGAAGTGAGTGAATGAACAAAAATCTAAATCTGGATTTTTTTTTTTAAATCAGGAAAATATTCTATTCATTGTAGCGGCAGAACTCAAAACTTGTCCTGGAACCAGCTGCAAGTAATTTGTTTTACTTTGGCTTCAACCTCCAGATTTAAAGAATCAATGTGTTTTCTTTTGTTTAAACTTAAAATATCATAAATTATTACTGTCACATTTTACGATTCAGACTTTCAAGTTACTGTCACATCTGTTTTACACCACGACACATTTGGATTTGAAACAATAATTTTTTTGTTACCTATAACATGATTTTAATAGTGACAAGAATTAAAACTTGTTTGCATGAATAAAAAAATCTTCTTGATGCAATTTTCAGTCCTCAGGCTTCTGCATGTTTTATATGTTTTCCTGCTTCAATGCAGCTGATTTAGTTACCAGGCTTCTGAAGAACTTGATAGTTTGCTAAGAAGGTAATTCGGTTATTTGAATCAGGCGTGTTGGAGCAGGGAAACAGATAAAAGTTTCAACAACTGGTGACTGTCTTAATGTCATCGGTGACTGTGTGTGTGGACTTGGTCCCACAGCTTCATGGGGACCAACAAGTTAGATATCATAGATTTAAAGATCTGCTTTAGGGGTGAAACTCAGCTTTATATTTAGAATTTGACCCAAGCATTTATTTGTGATGGTTGAGTTTGGAGTAAACTTGGCAGGCTTGGTAATTTATCTGAAACCTAAAGCAACTTTCATTTATAATGAATTCACTCACTGCAAGGGACCGTATATACTGTAAGTGAAAACAATGATTCTTGTATGTGTATGTTTGTGTGTGTAGTTCCAAAACATAAAGTTCATAAATACATTTATGGTATAATCAATGATAATTTGTCCATCTTATCTTCAGCAGCTGCTTTTCTCATGTTTTTTTTAAGTTGCTGAGAAATTAATAGCACTTAAATAAACCCAGATACTGAGATATGTTACATAAACACACTTTTCCTCTAATCATCTGATCTATTGCCCAATAAATGACTGTGATTACATGCATGTATAAAAACCAAATAAAACACTCAACATACTTTCCCCTTTTTTTTCTAATAACATACAGGTGCATTGTGAGTTAACAAACTAGGTAAAGTTCATGCAGAATACATGCAAACATACTATATGATGATGTATTTGTAGAAACACAAAACATTAGACATGCATAAAGAAATGTTCTGCTTATCAGCGCACACACAGAAACACACAGCCTCCAACTGTAGCTGCTGTGAGTCCCTTTGGACGGCCATATTTACTGGCTTCATTTATCAATTAGCTTTTCCCAGAGAAACGCTGCTGTCAGAAGAACAGCTGCAACAAACACAGTCAGCAACTTTCCCATTACTGCCATCAGAGCTGCTTCTGCTTGTGTGTGAATATAAACTGATATTTGTGTGGTTTGTTTAGTATCTGCTGCATGTTTGCCAAAAAGAACGACTGTGTTTGTAAGTTATCTATGAGTTATTCTTTGTGTTGTGACTATAGGAAAAAAAGAGAATTACACACAGCAGATAACGGATTCCTTTTTTCTTAATCTTATTCTTTTGTTTATTTTCTCTTGTTTGAAGAAGGAACTTCACATAACACGTGTTGTATGTTTAGTGTTGAGTGAATTAGTGCACGTGTTCTGTAGTTTTCCATATAGTATTTAGAATAATTAACCAGTTGCAACCCACAAACCATTTTCAACACAAAAATACAAATGGAGGACGCATGTTTGAACCGGAGCCCCTTTAGTTGAGTCACGAGAAGCACGGGTTGAAGGATTTATATAAAACATCCCTTCAAAAAGCTGATATATAATCAATTGTTGCCAGATCCTTTCACGTAAACACACATAACAGGATTTTGTTGGAGTTCCAGTATGTTGTCTCCAGTTATTGTGATCTGTATTGTGTGAGCTACAGGCATCGTTTGTGGTTTTCTGCAGTAAAATAGAAAAATATGAGAAAACAGCAACATTTTCAATTGCAGATTGGAGTAACTACAATAGACTCCAAACAAATTCAGCTGTTACACATATGTTTGTTAAAATTCATGCTTTCATTTTTAATTGACCAGCGTCTACACATAGCCGTCTCTAATTCACTGCAGTTTAGAAGGGAACTTTAAAAGAATCCTTTGAATGAGTGTATCTGAATTATGAGGTGAATTTTATTCATCGTACGACTGAATTTAGCATTTAAACAATAATTTAGTTCAGATGTAAAATAAAGTAACATACAGTTTTTCATGTAATACCATAAAAGCCCCACATGTTTTGTTTGGTTAGTTCACCTGGTCAGCAAACTCACAAAAACACAAAATATGAAAATCTGGAAAATATTCTGTGACTCAAAACAACAATAAACTGTATTTACTTCCAGAACTAATACTGGAAATATTAAAAATCTAAAGTATTTTATTTGTTTTCTACTTTCTATGAGATTAAAAGTACTGAGCTGCAGAACATCACAGTTGTTGTAAACTTTTGTGGACCTGCTGTGACTTTATGACTGAATCAAATTTCTCAGTTTAACTTCAAATTAGATAAAGAAACATTATTGGAAACAAATTTCTCTCTGCTGTTAAAACAGGTGGCCAAACCAAACAACAACATTATGTCATTTAATCATGATTTAGAACAGCACTAAGGGTGAAATAGATTTTATTTGATGCTGTTAGCCAAATATGCACCTAAATAGGGGAAAATCAATCACTCCATGTAATAATCTACAAATGAAACGGTATTAAACACACACAGCCTGCCAACTCTAGAGATGAACACTGATATCTCATCAGTGGGGTCTTTAGGAGAGTGTGTTAATGTTGTTGTAGTAATATAGAACAAGCTGTTTGTGTTGGTAATGATTATTTGACCCATCACTGAGGGCTAAAGCTACTACCATAGGTTGAATTTATTTAGTGCTACGTGCTGTACGACAGTGCCAGCAGCTACAAGCTCTGCATTTTCTCTACTTTCATCAGGTTCAATTATCTAAATAGTACTTAATGATGTTAAACAACAGATAGGGGCCTAATTTTGTTGATTTTCTGCTCACAATACTTTTCAGGGTAGCACAGTGCAGCGGTTAGCACTGTCGCACGAAGAAAGTACTTGGTTTGAAATTGGTCCGTGTCTTTTTGTGTGGAGCTGAAATGTTTTTCTGTGCATCATGTGTTATTTTTTACAGCAGAATTAGCCTCGTTTAACTCATTGTTAATATTTTCTAATGTCATATTACACTTTTGTTCCGTTTTTTCAGGCTGATAAATGACACAACACAAAAATCGTACAATTCAGTGATTATTCACAATACTGAAGCTTCAAACATCTCGTGGGGTTGAAACACAACAATGATGAACCACAGAAATATGACAGAGAAGACAGAAGGAGAAACAAACAACACTCAAAGAAATACTGAGATTTTCTTCTCCAAACACTTAATTATTTAGTCTCATTTACCATCTACTAATGTGTCTAAATAATATCAGTGGATGTTTTAGTTTTTCCAGTTGTGTTCAGTTTTCTGGTCTTCTGACTACCTGCAGAAATGATCTGAGCTTAAGCAGTTTGAGGCAATCATCTTTAAAAGTTATTATTTATTCACTCACTTCATTATTTATGTACAATTTATGATTCAGTATGTTTCTACTGACAGCAGTCAAGTGACATATTTTTATCATCATCTGTTTAATAGAAGCTGACAGGATACAGGGACACGATCCCTCTGGTGTCTTTCTTTCATCATGACCCGCCTCCTCACCTGGTTTAAGTTCTACCTGGATCTCAACAGTCTTGCTGGGTGATCCAGAGATCTAGATCTACGTACTTCTACTCCTGGCACCTGCAGACATCCCAAAATGTCTATAAATTTTTCATATTTTGAAGCATAATTTTCAAGATACTCTCTTGTTTTGACTTTTCCAGCCACTTTTTTCTCCACATTTTCTGCTTACTGATGCTGCTTGCAGATATTTTCTTGTTGGTTTTACACATTCTACACTTTATTGTATTGGACCATCTGCTGTTTTGGCTGTAAGAGTTGCTGATTTCCTGATTAAGAAAACTCAGCAGACCAACAGCCAGTAACAGGACAGCCATTCTGGATCTCTCTAGAACAGGGGTCTCAAACTCCAGGCCTCGAGGGCCACTATCCTGCATGTTTTAGATGTTTCCCTGCTTCAACACACCTGATTCAAATGAACAAGTCGTTAACAGGCTTCTGCAGGACTTGTTGAAATACAGAGGATTTGAATCAGGTGTGTTGAAACAGGGAAACATCTAAAACATGCAGGATAGTGGCCCTCGAGGCCTGGAGTTTGAGACCCCTGCTCTAGAATACACAGGTTGAGAGTCTGCACCTAGAGGCAGGCTCTGAAATGACAGCAGAGGTTAGCGAGAGGAGTAAAAATCATAGTATAAACAGTATAAAATAGTATAAATAGTATAAAAGTATAAACTATAGAATATATGTTTTGAGTGATAATCATTATAGATTCAGACAATAAAAACAAAGATATGATAAGTCTCACACCATCAGTCTTATAGCCTTTTTTGGGGAATAAGTGACATTTTAAATTATGGATCAGTGAAGCTATTACCTGTTAAATTTTTGGTGAACTACTGCAGAGACACATGATGTGCACATCTGTTTAAAAGCCAGTTTTGTTTCATTTCAATCATCTCTCATTTTTTCTGTACATCTCTGTTTTTATGCAAAGCAGCGCTTGAGACCAAAATATTCACCTGAGTTTTTATTTATTGAACATGTCAAAAACAATTCTTGTTAATTAGCAGCAGCAACAAAAGGTGAACTTCTGTGTGCAGTTTCTTCTCTGACCTTGTGTAGAAATATTTGGATCTGAAGGGTAACTGTTCATTTAATAAGCACTTCATGTTGGAGACGTTTTGGCCTGTTTCTCAGAACAGCTTTAATCCTGATGTTGTTCCTTTCACAACATTTCTTTTGGGTTAGATTCCCACTTTAATTTGATTCTTCAATAATTGTTTTCTGGAAGAACAGCTTTTGTGTGTTTAGGGTTGTTGCCTTGTCACATGATCCAGTTACCTTCAAGATTTAGATTGAAGCTCTACTTTTATTTCTTCCTGTCATGACTTGGGAGATTAGACACTATAATAATCCTGTTTTTCTTTCATTTGACATGTTGGCCATGATAATCCCATCTTCTGCTCTTTGGTTCTAGACCATCAAGGAGTTTATTCTGCTCTGGAATGAATTTAAAAGTCAATTCTTTGACTGCCAAACGCGAAGAATCAGTTCAAGATAATATTCTAACTCCATGGGAACTGACTTGTTCAAAAACATAATAACAATTTTCACAAGGGCAATAAAACTGAATATGTGAAAAAAGTTTGATTTTAGTGTCTCCAGAGGGAAATTTGTGAAGTATATTTTGTTTTCAGGGCTTGTAAAGTTGCACCATGGGTAATAGTGCTAAAAGGTTTGAACATGGAAAAGAATGCTTGGAATTAAAAAACATGACATTTATAGTTTACATTCCTCAGCTTTGATACGTTTTTTACAATTGATTGTGAATCCATCATTACATTTGGGGAGCTTGAAATCTGAACTCTTGTCATGTTGCTTCCAGTATGAACATGTCCCCAGTAATGAGAAACGAACACACACATACTCAGAAAAAGTACGTGCACGGCCAACTACTCACTCATAATCACACAACCATCCAAACAAACTCTGGTGGGATGTAAAAAGCATTATTTTGCCATTACTCTGGTTTTCTCAGGGGGTCTTGTGATAAACATTCACTGCTTTCAAAATATCTTCACCTCTCTGATCCAAAGAAAATGTTATGTTGACTTGAAAAGCGGTAGAGTGCAAACGGTGATACACATTGAATCCCATGTAGATATTTTTCGAAGACTTTAAAGTCGTTGCGGTTTTTTTTTTTTCAACAGATCGCATGAAAAGTTTTATAAATCATCTGAATTAATGAGCAGTCGTGACAATGTGCTGTCAACTTCACGTGGTGCGAGGCTTCCAGGAACGGGCAGAGTTTTTAAACAGCTGCCATTTAAATGCATGACTTTAATCAGTTAGACAGGGGCGTGTGTTTATTGCACAGCAAACACTATACAGGCACTTTGAGTTTACCATCCTTTACTTTGATGTGCCCCCACCCTTTACTTACCTCATTCATGTTGTTTTATGGGAAGTTTCACTCCTGTATGGTCCATTTACTGATGTGGTCTTTGCTAACCTCTTTGCTGCAACTACTGATAGATTCAAGTAAAATATTCATATGTCGGTTAATCTAAGTTTCACGTGGAGATTCCTGACAGTTTAACACTTTTAAAACATGTTTCTGTAAGAATCCCAGTTGCAACAAAACCCTGATGTTTTCATTAAAAATACAGAATCTCAGAAACATGTTGGAAACTTTTTATTCCAGCTGAAGAATTTAGATACAAAGTGCATTCAGGCCCAGATACAAGTGAGAAGATGTGAGAAAGTAACAAGTCCATCCATCCATCCATCCATCCATCCATCCATCCATCCATCCATCCATCCATCCATCCATCCATCCATCCATCCATCCATCCATCCATCCATCCACTTATTCTCTGAAGCCTAATTCTGGATATACTTGTCCTGTCTTCATTATACAAAACCTGAAACCACCTCAACTGCCTGCTTTCGATGAGAAGGAGCTCAAACACTTCTTCCAGTGAGCCAGGCTTCTCATCCTGTGTCAGAGCGTGAAACCAGACACTTCTTGGCTGAAGCTCCGTTCAGCCACGTGGTCTCATAATCTTTTATTTTGAACTTTATTTACAGCTCATAAACATAAATAATCATTTGAATGTGACTCAACAATGACATTTTCCCATTTAGACTCAGATTTTACTTCACCATAACAGACCAGTGTAGTCCTACTTCACTGCAGATACTCCCTCAATCCACGTGTCACTTTCCCCTTCAGTTCTACCCTCAACTTGTAAAGAAGACCCAAAACCTCCATCTAAAGCATTCAATCTTGATCTAAACATAAAAGCATGGGCATATTAGTTGTGCAGCAGTTAGTAATCTATCATCTTTCAGAGTAAAGTTTACCTGAACTCTGTGTCCTGCAGTCGAGCTGGTCATGATAATCCTGTGCATTTATTTTTTTTAACCTAAAATGCTCAAACAGCTCTCACCATGAGCTTCATCATGAAAGGTTGTTTTTGTGTTGATCTGTAAAATGTTACTCAGCCTCTTCCAAAGTATCACCCACCATGAGCAGCAGACTATCAAGACCCAGACAACATGAGCTTTAAAGGATTATTATAAATCCTGCTTCTGTTTCCTAGCTCTTGTAAAAGTGAGACACTTCTGCTGCTGCTGTTGTTTGTGATTCTTGTGCTTCACTTGGCTAAAGTTGCACCTTTGTGGGTAACTAGATCCTACATTCTTTTAGACTGATAACCACAACATGAAACCCATCTGTTTCTCACATTTTTGCAAACACATAAATTAAACTTTTCTATATATTTCATGGTCTTTTGACATCCTGCTAACCAATATCCTTTTGTAGACTAAACCCCAGTGAGGTAGACTAAACCCCAAATAGGACTTTTGGGGGAGAAAATAGCAACCATCACATGCTTTGTATGAATGTAATCGAGCAAATGTGTTGCAAGTGGTCAGGAAAACATCTAATTGTACATACAGCATGTTTTTGTTGGAAAGAACAGGTTTAAAAACTGACAAAGTAACAAATTTCAAGAGCCGATAAGACTAAACTGTTCATTTAATAGATTGAAATCTTTATGGAGTTCAGTGAAAATATTTGAGTGAGTGAACAATAAATGTAATCTTCCAGAGAGGACAGGTTGGGGTCGTATCCCATTTATCAGGCTGCAGACCAAAACAAGCTTTGGTTTGACGTTTTCCATGATTCCTGTTGACTGCAGCTGATGACCAATAACAGGCAATGTCACACAGATGTTCAGGTTTAAATGTAGGTATCTGAAATAAAATATTGCTTGGCATCTATATTATATGTCCATTTATCCACAGTTTTAGTTTCAGATTCAGCACTTTAGCTGGATCTGGAAGAACTCTTCTGAAACACATTTGAAACTTGTCACTTGATGCTAAACAGTTAAGTATTTTCATTACTGTGGCTGCACAAGACAAACTGTATCTAGAGAAGGTTAGAGTCTGAAATGTATGAACTCCTCTCACACTTCAGTATCTTGTATAACCTGAGTTAGTAGAATTTAGAAGAATCCAAAAGTAAACACGCCTAGAGTCAATATTGAAACTATTATTCCTGCTTTATCTGCATTATTTCAATTCATGATAGTGCAGCGTCTCATTGACAAGCTGTTAAACATTCACTTTACTTAGTTTTATGTGTTGGGGTTTTATTTTTGGAACAATTGTGTGCAGTAGGTTAAAGCTAAAAGCACAATTACAGCTGGGCTTTTTCCATCATCATAACATCTGAATCAAAACCAACACAATGAGACTGCATGTTATCAGCTGTTGCATGTTTATTTTTATAGTTTAACACATGATGACCTTATGGTTTTGCAGAGAAGCAATACAGCAATACAGCAAGCAACAACTGACAGAGAAAAGGATTTCTGATACAAGCAACATTTACTAGAATATATTTTTAATGTTTCTGTGACATTATGATGATCAGAATATGCATTTTAATTCCTCTGGTGACTTTGTATTGATACCTGATGCTTCATCCTCTCATGATCTTAATATGAGCTGTTTTCTTTGGCTTGAATAAAGCATCAAATTATAAGTAATTATAACTTTGGTTGAACAGACCCTTTATTTTTTATCATTTTATCTTTTATATTGGTCAAAGCTTGTGGCAGTGAACTCCCATCCAATACAAGTTTTTGTAAACTCACTGAGTGAATTTGTTTGGTTTAAATTTGGAAATAGAATCCTCAAACACTGTATGCAAAGAAATGTGTAAACTATGAAATTAAATTAGGAAAAGTTTTGTGTTTTACACCCCTAAGTTACATGAGAAACAAACTCTGGCAACATCTTTAACCTTCAGCATTCAATCCCTGTTCTTCAGCTTTGAATCCTTCAGATTTCAGCTCTTCATACCCTGCTGTTGGCCAGTCACTGTTTGTTTATGTGAACTTATGAGAGGAATCTTTCCTTTTGGCCTGCTGCTGCTCTTTCCCTCCGAGCAGCAGGGTCAAAGTACTCAGGCCTAGTTTGGGGGAAGCCAGCGCCATTTGAATTGCAAAGAAAACAGAAAATCCACTTCAGGCTGAGGCCTAACTATGATAACACATAATTAATCGGTTGGAATCTGCTGGCGCAATCAGCTGTAGCCTTAACCCCGCACCTTCAATATAATTACAAGTAAAGGACAGAGAATACGACGTGTGTTTTGTGTTTTGGGGGGAAATTGTTCTACTCAGAGTTGCTCCACATGAACAAACAACTGAGAGGAAGTGTTTACACCATGTCTACATAGTGAATATTGTGTATCAGATTTCTGAGTGTATTGCAGGATGCTTGGTTTGTTGATGTGCTTGTGGCACTTTCTGTAATGAAAGCGATTGTCTTGAGAGGAAACAAACACTGCAGAGAGGTTTGGTGTCTGTATTTTACTGTGGGAGTTTCTCTGGGGAGGTGATGTCTGGACAATATGTGTCAGGTTCAAGTGGAAGTTCAGTCTACAGGAAGGCTAGAGGCAAAATTACATGTTTTAATGTCATTGTGATGTTAAACATGGTTTACTGGCGAATGCCTCTACTGGGGATTGTCGGGTGAAGAAAGATCTTTGGGTTTTGCTTCTAATATTTTCATCCCATTTTTACAGAGAACTGATAATGTTTAAGTTTAATGATGCAAAACCCCAGAAGATATAGTTTAGATTTTTTTTCACTCAAAGAGATGCAGTGCAGATAAATCTGATCAAAAATACAACAGCAAGCTACTAAGATACCATCAACCTTTTATTTAAATAATTGTAGTTTTTTTTGTTCCAACATTTCCTTTCTGCTATTAATGAGTTTTCAGAAATCTTGGAACTTCCAGATAACCACGTTAATTTGTTGTTTTTTGTAATCAGCATCCTTTGAGCAGGTGAGGGTTCAGGAGTTTTATCCCGTCTTTGGCTGCTGTGATAAAGCAAACAAAGCTGTTCCTCTACAGGCCTGAAGACCACCAACATCTGAAGAGTAAACAGGGAATAAACAAGATGCTTCAAAGTAAAAATGTTTAAGACCACAGAGCAATAAAAACAAAAGGATACAGGACCAGGATCCTTGTCCTGTTATCTTTTTCAGATGAGACAACAACAAAGTACAACAGCAGGAATATCCAGGTTTATACTTGTTATAACTTTTATTAATTTGGTTTCTTAATATCAGTTTATTCTAAATACCTATATCATATATAATTTAGACAAAACCTGTATGGTTGATTTAAATTATTTTCTAAATTTGGAAATAATTTGGAAATTAAAAACACATGTTTTTTCTGATATCCCTACAGCGATGATGCTCCTTTTCTGTACAGAATGTTTAATAATCAATACCTTTTGTAAAGTAGGAAAAATGGCAGTAAAATAAATGACAACAGTGAAGAATGAGAAACTGATCTCAACATACTGTATGTTCATAAAACTTCCATCCAATAATTCAATGTTCAGTGTATAGAGATGTTTCTTTTACTGTTTCCATGAGTGTAAATGTTTTAATCTGCAAACAAAAACAAAATTGACTCAACATGCATGTGACAGCATATCTGTGAGGAGAACAGAGAGACAGATTAAACCAGGATCTCACTGGGCTGCAGCCGCTGGTGACAAATTACAAATTACACTTTCACAAATTCAAAATGCCTTTAAATGTGGTTTCACAGTTTCCTTGTCACAGTACCTCACTCTCTCGCTTGGATTTTGAAAATGTTCTGAAAATTCACAAGACATTTTTTTCTGATAGTAGAGCTGTCTAACATGTGGAACCTGCCTGGAACCTTCTCGATGAGTTATCTGGTGCCATATTGATAAAAAAGGGTAAATTGCAAACAAAATAAGACATAAGAAACATTAGGACTAAAGTGAGACAAAAACAAATTTTTATGACAGTCACACAATGTCATGTCCCATGTGAAATGAGCATAATATCTTGCAGTTTTCTGTCACAATTAAAGCAAGTTTATAACTTCTTACGCCCCGCAGTGTTTCAATAACCAGATGAAAAACAACCACCTGGGAATTCTTCAACCAATTACAAGAAAACCTGCAGAGGTCATTCCACAATTGATCAATTCAGATGTTTATTTGTACATAATTTAATTTAAAACGATTCTAAGAAAATTATTTACTGTTTTACACATTGAGATTCTACCTGAACATATTTTAAATATCATTAAATGACTTGTCTCATCCAGATCTGTCACAAAAAATAAATAATACAATTATTAACAACTGTATCTGAGACTAACGCGATTTTTCACAGTCTTATAGACTCTGCAGAGAAACACCCAACATGTGCATTATAAATTTATGGTCCTGATTTCCATCCAGAGCGGATCAGCATATGTCCACGTTTAATGCAAACATTTAAAAGTTGTTCAGCTTCCAAACTGTTGAAAAGCAGCTGCTTGTTTTCAGAATATTTCATAAAAAGTTTGATGAGTGAGTTTTATGGCCGTCAGTTACAGTCAAATAACAATTTACATTGAACAAACACACACAGAGGAAACTCTGCAGGCCGTGGACTGTTTCCAGAAGGTTTTGTAACTCACATGAGTAAATGTACAGCCGTCAACATGATTTGCTGGATTCTGTTTAAAACATCATAAAAATAAAAGTAAAATATGATTCCACAATAAATGCAAATGGTTCAAGACTCATAACCTTGGAGGTCCCAAGATTTTAATCTCAGAAGATGCTTTTTATGTTTATTTTTGAGCTCTGAAAAAGAAATCGGACACAGCTGGAGTTCTACACATGACGAATCCATCAGTCAGCACTGTGTGGTCGGAGCAGAAAACCTGTTCTCTTATTCTCTCGTCTGACAGGAATCAGTTTTTCTGGTTTGTTTAAAGATTGTCTGTAAAAACGACTGGTAACAGCTAATTTGATCTATTCATGGTTAAAAATGGCGGAGCAAAGAGAAGAAGAGTTCAAACAGAATGGCTGTCGTGATCATGCAGTCTGCTGCATTGATTTAACCAGCTCAGTTAATAAATACCCCGTTTAGTGTCTAAGACTCATGTTTGAGGCCCTGAGCTCGACTCAGAGAGTCGGCACATCAGATGACAAATAGGCAACAAGAGGAAACCGAAAAAAAATCCTGTAAGTGAGATTTATCTCTTGTTCAAAAGGCCACCAAATTTGTTAGTGCAGCAGACAGCCTTTTATCAGCTGGACAGGGATAAAGTACTCCTCCGAAATGAGTGTATATGTGTGTGTGTGTGTGTGTGTGTGTAGGAGTCAGACTGGGAGAATGAGAGTGAATGGTGGCTCATTTTGTTTTCAAATCCCAGTTTAAAGAGCCATTTTTCACTCTACGACAGTGAACCAGAGTTTTTAGTTGCCATGGAAGTCGACAGACGAAGGGCAAAGGGAGGACAGGCTGATAGAGGGGTGGAAGAGATGAAGAAAGGGAAAGAGGAGGGGGGAAGAGTAAGAGGTGAGAAGGAGAAAATTCAGACATGCTTAGATGGAACGAGTGGAAAGAGGGTGATGTAGAGACGGACTGATAGAAGGTAGTGGAGGTGTTAAGGATTATAGAAACATGTCTGTGGATTTAGATTAACTCCAGATGAAAGTTAGTGTGAGCTGTGGACGGGATGGAGAAAAGGAAGATAAAGGGAAAGTGTAATGATTCCCAGCAACGTGTGGCTGAGTGCCAGCAAGGACAAAACCACACAGAGATTCTCTGAAACGTTGTTTTCTTTCTCTTTTTTTTAAAAAAAAACACATATTCTCATCTGTTTATGAACAAACTTCATCTTCTTCTATTCTAACTTTAAAGTATGAGGCTAATAATCTTTAATAGCTTATCTTTAATGTAAAAAGGTTTACTAAAACAATTTGTTTGTAAGCTGTTGTAAACTGAACAAGAAGTCAAATGATGAGCAAAAATAGCTCACTTTATAAAAAACAAAGAATAGAAACACAGTTTTCTTCATTTCACATATTTATCTGATTTGAGCTGAATATAAAAATGAACTGTCGAAGGATTTGGGAGAGTCACTGAGGGTTTGTCCGCAGCATTTCCCCCTTTTTTTTCCCTTTTATTTGAGTACAATGTTTTTTCATTCACTTTCCAGAAATCACTCTACAAAGTTTTTACATAATGAAACTGAAAGTTCTGCTAAATAAACTTCAGTGCTCGTATTTTTGGACTTAAACTGTCAACCCAAGCAACACTGTGACTCACTGGAGTGTTTTTAATAGTTTCTGACAACAGTTCAGCTCAGTGTTACAAAGGAATTCACCCCCCACTGCTCATGTGAAAATCTTTCTTTTCATTACTGTACACATCAACACGACAACATTTCAGGGTTTTAAAACACAAACAATATCTTCTAATAAACAAGCAGCTGGTTTGTTATTCTTTTTGTTGTTTAATTAGATCAATAATGACGACTTTTAGCCTTATCCAGTTTACATTTATTCATCTCACTTGAATGTTAAACGCTTTTAAGTAACCAATGCACATAAAATCAAGTGTTAGACTAAGTCTCAGTTGTCAAACTGTTGTTTGAGGAACATTCATTTGTTTTTATTTCCCAAATCTTGAATCTGAAATTCATCCTCAAACAGATTGATGGATAAGTGCACGGAGACTCGCTCATCCTGGCGTTTGTCCAAGCAACATAACCATGGAGGGGCTCAGACATTCCCTTTTCATTGCTCTGAAAACGAGTGAACTCTACACTCATCTCTCCCTCCACAGCTCTTTAGGGACAGCAGGTAGCCAAAACCAAAGCCCTGATTATAATCAGAAACATTGTAAAAAAACTCTTTGTTAACGACTTGTGGGAGTATATTTGGCAGAAAAAACAAAAGATGGGAAAGAGCGATGGAGAGAAAGGAAAAAAAGAGTCCTGGATCAGATGCAAATGGTGGGTGTTGAAATTCATTTATTAGCAAAAGACGACTGCAGAAAACATCCATGTCATCATTTAGCAAACCGGGACGTCTCTGTAACCTCTAACAAGAGTCTTCCTGCAAACAGTTTGGAAATCAGCTTTAAAAATACGTTCAGATTTTGTCAGGAACAATTCCACATCTTCATCACCAAACAGATCGGGTTTGGAAGAGAGCGACTAGAGAGAAATCTAAAAAAAGAGGTCTAACAACATCATCGTATTATCCTCCCCATCATCAGGTTATCACCTCACTGTAGTGAAAACAGACAAAAAAACCCTCAAATTAAAGTCATACTGATGTTCCTGAACAAGTTCCAGAGATTCAATCTTTAACTATAGAGTCAATACGTTTCTGTGATGAAAATTCTTTGAGAAAAATACGTTTATGTTTTTATGACAAGTACACCAACTACAGTGGAGTACTATTATTTTGAAATATTTTGAAGTTTCCAAAAACTGCTAGTTTTAGCATTCTTTTACCTTATCTGTGTTGTGCCTGTCAAAATAAAAGCACATAAAAGAGGCTTCTGAATTCAGAGTGCGAAGCTTTGAACCATCATTTTCTTTATGAAGCATAAAAACAAAAATTTTGGAGTGAGATATTAGAGCTAATTAGTTTCTTTATTAATGAGAAGAAAACCATCTTAGTTAAATAAAAATGTATCTTATACTTCCATGTACTTGCTCCTGTTCAGAGTCGCAGGGAGCTCCATGATTATCTCCAGCGATCATTGCATGAGTGAATAGGTTCATCCCATAAAGGTCTGCAGAGCTGAACACTTCTGGTCTTATAAAACAAGTTTCATACACGTTGTCTGTCAGTGACTGACTCCATCATCACATTGCAGCCATCCAGCACCATCTGTTCATACATGCTGACATGACAACACAAGTCATTTTTATAAAACACAGACCTTGTTTATTATCATTGTCTTTCAGCACAGGCTTGTTGCCTTTGTTGTGCGTCTTACACAGTAATGGATCTACTTTTCTGAGCAGTAAGTGCAGAAATATCTACAACTCAATTTTATTTATTTGTCTCACACTCTTCCTGCAGCCGTCACATGTTTTCAGATGTGAATCAGACCTCAGCTGAGGTTCATCTCTCTGATTTTCATTCCTGAAAAGTTGGAAACTTTAATTTTTATACAAAAGCATCAGGATCAGCCTCCTGTGGGTCACTATGATGAATTTGTTAATTATGGAAGCAACCGTGAGGGAGAAGAAATCCCTTTTATTAACCAGCCTGTACTCGTCCTGCTGTTTCCTCCAGTCAGAGGCCGAGCTGTCGTCTCATACCTTAAAAACTTACATCTGTATAACCTCACAGCAACACACACATGCACACACACACACAGCAGCGTGTTGATTTAGCCCATCTGGTCCTGATTGTGGTGAGATGATTGAGATATTTGTTGTGGCTCATTTGTGGGGGTGTAGTGGTGACCCGGCAGACTAACTGAGACACATACTGAAGATGGATTTAGTGACATGCACTCATTTACTCACTCATTTACATGCACTCACATCCAGAGCAGCAGACAGTTACAAGGTCATTAGACTGGATATTTAGATTAGTGACACAGCAGAGAACTGACACATAAAGCTTTGATACGCTCTACATTAAACAGATTCAGGAAGTTTTTCTTTTCTCTTGTTTTCTTTTCTTATCTATTCCCATTTTGTACATATTTTTCTGACAGCTCGATTCTGGGATGAGTTTCCATGGCTGTCACTTCATCCACAATTATGAGAATTTCAAGATTTCTTTAGTAAAGTGGAGAAAAGTTTCTATTTTCTTAGCCAAAGATTTGACCTGGTTGAACACTCCTGATGTCAGCAGCACATTCATCAGACTAAAATGTACTTTGTTATTTACCATCATCAGATATCTGTATAATTAATGAAAGTCTCACTAGTTTGTCTCTTTGTCTACCTGATTATATGAAAACTACATCTAAACATGATGCACACAGTACTGACTGTTTCTTTAAGTGTTATAAGTGCAGTGACTCTTTTAACTTTTACCTCCAACATTTTGCAGATTCAAAGATTTTTTTATACATTACTGCAGATGTACTTTTTGCCTGTATTTCTTTCAGTATTGGTTTTTTTCATATGTATGTCACATGAATTCTGCAACAGTTTTGCTGTATGTCTCAACAAAGAATGTCTTAAATAAAAAAACAGTTAGTTGTTCTTACTGGAAGTGCTTGATTTTCACGGATCCTCCTATATATTGCTAATGCTTACAACTTGTTTCTCTCACATACAACCAAGATAAAAGGATCAATCAATGCACAATATTAACAAATGTTGATAAAAAACAACCCCGCTTTGATGCAGCTATCGTCCTTTACTGTCAATGATAAAATGGTAATGCATGCTTCTGACAGCTCAAAGCACTTTTACACAGCAGGTTATATTCACACAAACACTCACACCGATATGCAAATCGTCGGGCTACACTGGGTTCAGCTTCTTGCTCAAGGACGCTTCAATATATGGAGGGAAGCCAGGATCAAACCATCAACTTTCAAATTGGAAGACGACCACTTTTCCCTCTGAACTACAGCTACCTGGTCATGTGGCATGATGGGGTGGAACATGGTCATGTGACCATCGTCAGCAGTGACAGAGAAGTTGTTGCAGAAGTTAAAGTTAGAAAACTCCAGCTCTTTTTCCAAACAGCTGAAAACTCCTTGGATGGAACAGCTGTGTCTCGAACTAACGTGTTAAATTAAATTATGATAATTTGGCAGAAATAGAACTGACAAATGGTTGTGGAGTGGAAGTGACTGGTAGTGTTGATGAACATGAAACGTTATTGAAGTTACAAAGTCAACAAAAACATTAAAGTGTCCACGTTAATTGGTGGTTTTAAAGTCACTGAAAGAAAAACGTCTGTTTTCTGAGTGAGATCCTTCTATTCTAATGTACATATAAAATAATCACACTGTGTGTGTTGTAATCTCCGCTTTTCTGTTTCAGCAGCTGTTTTTTTCCTGAAAACACAAACATGTTTTGCATCTTTGCCCTTTGAAACTGTTTCATATGAAAGCATCATATCAGAGTCCTGCCTGGGCTGTTCAGCAGAAGGTCACCCATCTTGATTTTTTTTTCCAGTAAAAAATCCTGTTTTTCTGCCCAAAAGCCTTCAAACAAGAAGACGCATGAGGTATGAGTCAATGTACATATCAGTCTTGGTTTTTATTTGTTTTGGCTGGAGATTATTTTGCTCTCATGCCAAATTCAGTGGTTCTGACTCTACAGCACGTTTACTAATCTTAACCACTATTAGCAGGAAACTCATATTTGCTGTCGGTCACTGAGCGCTGAGTGGGTGTTTGAGCAATTTTTAAACTTAGTTCATGTTAATTGGGACTTTTCATGTTTATCTCATGCCTGGTGCAGAGTCTTGGCATCCTGTGGGAACAAGATTCCAAATAACAAAACAAATTCCAGCTCTCCCCACTAGTTTTCACTTCTTTCTTCTTTCACAGTTTTAATTTTCCCTTAAAAAGAACAAAAAGTTCTGAAGCTGAAGATCAAAAAAGTGAAAGTAAAACTTTTTTCTAATCTAATCAACTTGTTGTTTAAGCAGAAGTATATACATGTATTCTTATAAACGTGTAGATTATTTAATCCAGTTGTTAAGTGTAGTGGGATTCACATGTGACACGTTGGTAATGCGAATTGTTGAGCAAAGTTTGACCCGTGATAAAGCAAGTAACTAAAATCCACTGAAACCACAATGACTAAGAGTTAAACCGATGATGCAATAGTTTACACAAAATTAGAAAGCAATATTGTTGAAATGCACAAGCAAAAGTTCAAAAAGCTTCAAACCTCATCATTACACACACATTTAGAGAAATATATGCAATTGTGGCTGACATTGATTCTCTCTGGGGGATTTTTGAAGGCATGACAGTTCAGACTGCCAACATAAACACATAACAGTTTGTAGAGAAAGAAAAAGTGAAGGGAGATTTTCTGATGCACTTTGTGTTACCATAACAAGTCACTGCAGGACTGATGTAAGATTCAAAAGACACGCATCAACCTTCTCAAACCACAAATAAAAAAACTCCTTCTATCTCTGTTTCCTTTATTGATGAGGCTGAATTCAATGTCTGCAGTAGGATGTGTAAATTATGAATGTGATTGCAGTAATAATGGATGTTATTGTACTGAGCTTTCTTCATTTTTTCATAATAAATCTGATTAGACAGCCTCTTCAAGAAACTTTTAAACTCAGTGACCTGAAATCTGTGATGTGCTGCAGAACTCTGCATGTCTGCTCAGAAATCTTGTTATGTTAGTCTTGTGGGACAGCAGGCCGTTGTCTTAATACAGCTTAGTTCTCCACTGTTTCAGTCTGGGTGACTCTATGATGAAGAGTTTTGGGGTGCGTGAGTCCTGTCCAATATGAGTTATCATTTTCTTCATGGTCACATTTAAGTTCACTTGACATCTTTTATTTCAGGTGACTAAACTAGTGAAAGTTCCTGGTACTTTTATGTAACATTTTTGTTTAGTCATGCTTTACAGGGTTGTATTTGTGAGCCTGTAACATGACACAGCTGATCACCCAGTGGCCATATGTTAGAAATGCAGCTGTTTCAAAAGTTGTTGCACATGCATGGCATGCAGTTTGTCTTTTCTTTGTTGGGTAATTGATCTTCTCTTTGATTCATTTTACCTGTGTTAACAAAGAAGCCATAGAATCACATGCACTCTATGAATAATGGTATCAGCTCCTTCAGGCTGAACTCTCTAAAGGCTGAACGCGGTCCTTCATGAATGTGATATATAGGTTGTGAATGATAGAATCCAGAAAGTATTTCACATCATAATGTATCATTTAGATGTGGTTATTTATCCTCCAAGTTTAAAATGCACAATTCATCACTGCAGTGAACTTGTCCTGACAGAAGATGTGCTAAAGCTTGAGCCAGTGGGGTGACAGGAATGAAAATATCACTTCTATGATTTCATTTAACAAAGAAACATATTGATTGTAACTTTCACGGGTGAAAAAACATGGCATCACTTAAATCTGGTAAGTATCTGACATGAGAGTGGAATATCTTAAAATATGTGTGGTTAGGAGGGCATATGGGAGATGGAAATGAGACATATGGTAACATACGTGTAGATTAAATGGAAAGTAAAAGAGTAAAGAGCAGAAATTTCTGCCAAGGTCAACAGGCCACTGTTGATAAAAGGGGGAGGGTTACCTGCGCGTTTATGTCTTACCACAAAGATTATTTGCTGACTTCAAATATTTCAGTCCCACTTGAATCTTTGTCAAGTTTTAGATGTTGAATGATTATGAAGCAAAACCAATATTTATACATCACTCACCTCAGTAGGCTGGCCGGCTCTTTGGAGCCAAATGTGGTTAAACATTATAAAAAATTATCAACTGTTTTATTAATTAGATCAAAAAAGAGCATCACATACAGGACTGACACTGTTTATATGGGATCCTGAACACTGAAGTGCAAATCCAGATTTAATGTAGAAGTTTATGTGCTGATGCTCTTACGGTCTGTAGTTTCCCTCTTAAGACCTGTTTGTTATTCCCAAGGAAATTAAAAAATAAATCTAAGGGATCAGATTTATGAGAAAAATTTGGCAAAGATAATAAGAAATGTTTGACCAAAACTTGACCCAAAATCATTTGTTTGTCTTTCAATCTGCTAAAATATGTAAAACACAGGATGGTTTTACCTCTGTGAGTCTCAAAAACATTATTAAATAAAATGTGTTTGACCTGCTGACAGTTTACATACAGCTGCCAGTAAATATTTAAATGCAGTTATCTCAAAATGTACAAAAGTGTATTTCCAGAGTGTCTGTAGAAGATACTCTTATTCAGGTAATGGCATCAAAATACACTGAAGACTATTGGAAAATATTTGGTTCATTTGACAAAAACTAAATTGTGCCAACTGTCAGATTTTTATACGGTATCATCTCCACAGTCGCTGCAAATCTGATACACTTGATTGATAAACAGGCATCTGTTGTTTTTGTCACTTTTGAAGGGACAATAAATAAATCTGCAACTAAGTATTAATAATACTGAGTAAGTAAATACTGGATAGACGATGAATGTTTTAACTGAAACTACAGAAACTACAAACATGGTGGAAGTTTGTTCCTCAGAGCCTTTTCTCTAGTAACGTTAAATAAAATTGGAAATCAAAATATTTTAAATATTTTTAAGTGTTTACTTTACAAAACAGGTTTTTGGTTTTTATTTTCCCACTCGGTAACTTTCTTAAAATCATTTTCTTTGCCCCCCCAGTTCATTCGTAGCTGGATTCTTTTCCTTTTCCACTCTGTGGCTCCTTGAGGATGCGCACACGACTCTTTGGAGCTTTATGAGGAAATTAAATCCATCTAGACAACCTTCAGAGGTTCACATCCGTGTCAGAGAGGCAGAAGTTCAGCAGGTGTCAGAACTCAGACACACACAGAGAAAAAAAAAGCTCCACTCATCAGCTCATCAAATACACAGATCTTCATAAATATACAGAAAGCTTTAACCAAATACACACATTGACTAGAGTTATTTAAACCAAAGATGAACGTTTTGTTTCCAGGTTATGATCCTCTGCATGCAAAGAACTCAAGACAAGTTCATACATAAGACAGCGAGAGTAAAGGTCAGACTCCATGCAGGCAGATATTTTCCTTCAGGGTTTAAGGAGAAAAAGTCTCAGAAATAAAGCCTGAGGCTGTCACATTGTTCTATTCTGACTTTTAAACAAAACATCTGGGTGCTGCTTTTACTTACAGACATGATGCAATAATATAACCAAAATCTGCAGAAGTACTTTTAGGTATTTTAACAATCCGTTTCCTATTCAGTATGATTAAAGTCACAGTTAGTTTCCAAATCAAAACACTGTCAAGCACATCGTGGGAAAATGATCGTTAGCTAAGGACATATAAACTGACTGGGACCGCACGTGGTGCATTCAAAGACCAATGGAAAATCAACTTTTTTAGTTTCTAATTAAAGAAAAATGAAGTAACATATTAGATGATTAAAATACAATATTTTGACAACAAAATCCCAATCACATGTTTTTAGAATTTTGCGCAGCCAAACTCTGAATGAAAATTAGCATTTTAAACTAAAAGGATTGGACTCTCATCCCAGTGAATGCTAATCTGAGATTAAACTCAGGAGGATGAGGATATGAGGTACTTTACTCTGAGATGGTGAAGTGAAAAATGAATGTCCCTGCTAATTTGGACTTCTCTTCATGAGACATTTTCATTTTTGTGAGTTTAGGGTTTGGAGGGGATTAAAACTTACAAACATTTGCAAGATTTAGATGGAATTTATAGCTGCTGGAAAGTAAACTGATGATGGTGGATTATATTGTATCTATTTATATCTGTCTCAAACTGAAAACGACATTTTTCACTGCTGAAGTCCAATATTACATCACCTCTATCTTTAACATCAGCTATAAATATGAGTTGTCTTTAACTGTTTTCAAAATGCTTTAATTTTTTGCTCTGAGCCGCTCCAGGCCATCCAGGAACCTTCAGGTCCCTGTCTATGATTCTGACACAGTCCAGTCACCTCAGATCAGAATCATTGCTGCATGTCTGTGTGTCATCTAGTTATCAACAGGTGTGTATGTGTTGGGGGGAGGGGGGGAGATGTGCTGTCCCTCTCCCTTTTCCCTGCGACCTGTCTGAAGTCACCCAGAGGGCCGGATCACAGAGAAACCAACATGTGGTTTGAGTTAGCATCTCTGAAACAAGAACCTCCATCCGTGAGTGTGTGAGCGGATCACCAAAGCATGTTGGTCTGACTCAACTTGTGTGTTTTATAAATGGAAGTGGGTCCGTGTAGAGCTGCTCGTGTTCTTGTATGTGCTAGTATCTGTTCTTGTGTGTGTGAGAAGATGTTTTATGTCCCTTCTGTGTGTGCGGTTGTGTTCCAGCTCAAGAAGTCAAGGAAGAATTCCAAATTCAGCCCACTTTGTCTCTGGAGATTCAACAAGGAAGTTTTAAAAATACCCTAAACTTTTATTTACTTCTTTTGGTGTTTTAATTACACAAACTATGTATCCTCCTAATACACATTTAATAATCTTCTGTCGATGCAAACACAGTTAAAACTTGAAGCATTGAAGCGGACTTTTTCTCCAACATTAATTTGGGGGCTTTGACTTTAGTCAGAGTTTATCTCAGCAGCATCTCAGGAAGCAGAACAGGAGGAAGAAATGAACCAGCTCATTAGAGCGATTTTCTCCTTGTTTGTTTATTTAAATAACTTCTCGCTGCATCACAACATCCTTTTTTCTTACAGTCTAATTTACCCACATAAAAGTTCCTTGAAACGGCCTCTTGAATTTCAGACTGCTGTGATCCAAATCTGCCCACTTATGAAATCACTTCATGACTGAGTGATGCTCTTTAAATGTAAATCTGACTTGAAGCAGACTAAACATAATAACAATTGTACACCTTTATTATAAAATAAGTAGCATGTGAGAGATCAGATTTATTGCAGGACAAAAATTTGGCTGTAAAATTGCTAATTACTTTCAAATAATTTTAATTTGATTCATTTTGCATCTGTGTGGGAGCTTTATGACATATTTTATGATCTTTGTAAGAATGTAAATTGCATAAAGGCTGTGATGGATAGGCAACCTGTCCAAGTGTAGCTCCGCCCCTTGCTCAATGTGTGACCCTGCACAGGAACACAGGTTTGTATGGATGGATACGTTTTCCGTAAAGGAAAGAAAAAGTTGAGAAGCGGAGCAAATAAAACTGAATGATAAAAAAATGTAAATGATGGAAAATAATAGACTTACAAACTGAGCCATAACCTTTGAAAGAATGAATGTTTAATGTTTTTTTCATCTAATCATTCTAAGATTTTTAGAAAACAAATGTCTTGGGGCTCATTTACAAACCAAAGTACAAACAAATGTGGTTGCAAACCAAAAATAAGGCAGTTGACAAAATGTGTTTCACACAGGAAGTTCTAAAACTCTGCTGATTAATAAAAACAGGAGCAACCAGATGGTTTCCAAAATGGATAAAACAGTCAAGTCTATTCATACTGTATATAAGCCCATTTTCTCTAAGACATAATTTATTTTACTATCATCATTTTAGTTTTTTTTAAATTTTGTGGTTTGAGAAACAAACTGTTAACTGTGAAAATATTTTTCTACCAAAAAATGAAAGAATTATTGACAAGTCAAAAATGAAACAAATTCTCCCCAGTCATGCATTCTGGGTAAATTATAACTTCTAAACATGTTTAACTTGAGAAACAACTGAATTGAAACTCATACGTTTGTTCCTACTTTTAACCTCGAAACATCTAAAAAAAACTTTGTGATTAAAAAGTGACATTCAATGAAAAATAAACAGAATGAAGTTTAAAACACCCTCCAATCTCTAATCTAAACCCCACACAGCTCTGATCTTAGTAACAGATAGTACTTGTGAAGTTTTTCTGATGGGATCCCTGAAACAGCAGAAAATGTGGCCTGAACTTTGCTTCGTTGGTTAACTGGCAGTCCCAGTGGGACCTGTCTATTTGTTGGTACAGCAGTATATTTATCAACTCTGTGTGTTTCTCAGTGGCACTGATATCCTGAGGATGTGGAGTCAGAGGCATGAATAGATGGCTGTATGGTCAGATTGTTTATTTGTAAGCGGCTGAAGGTCGCAGCATGGCAGAACAAGCTGGCACTGGCTGATGTTCCCAGAGATGGAACGACCTGTTTCTTTATATACTGGACCTCCTGACATGTTTCATTACACATGTTTGATTTGGTGGACTTCATGTTCTGAGTGGGTGGTTTCAGCTCAGAGACTCACTGCAGAACTTCTGCAAACTTTTAGAACTTCAACTCAACTTTTTGTCTTTTTTGTTATTTCTTGTTTTCAGCTGATAGATTGTTTTTACTTAAACTTTAATTCTCCTTCCATTATGAGGCTCAATTGTGTGTGTGTGTGTGTGTGTGTGTGTGTGTGTGTGTGTGTGCGTTTAAACATTTATCTTGACAACTTTTGGATGAAAACTTTCAACAAAAGCTTTTGCACCCCAGAATCTCATTTATTCTTTGTGAATATTTTTATGTGGCAAAAATCAGTCTTTAATTTCTCCAATATGTTGTTTTATGATCCTGCAAAACTAAATACAATCTCATAAATGTTTACTGTACTTCTTGTTGGCAAATGTCATCTTGGTAACACACCAAATTAAGATGGGATTTATGGTAAACACTGTCAGGCTGGTTTTCTTGTGGAATGCTGCGTCATTACGTTGTGTGATTTTCAGCTGTCCAACATGCAAATCAACAGATGAGAGAAAAACACACAGAAACAATTTATTGTCACTCAAAATCTTTTTTGGGCAGCAGCAATAAAATTTATACTGAGCCAAAAGTGAAGAGTTAAAATTTCGAAGTTTGATTGGTGGGGTTTGAATAAATACCAATCATGTATGAAGAACCCAAATGCAGCTTCAAATTCAGAGAGACAGGTGAAAAATTCTGGAAAGTAATTGATAACATAAATAAACACAAGCCAAAACCCAGAATCTGTATGATCCAAGAATCTGGTCAAGAACAAAGAAAAGCAGGTACTAAAGAATCAAGATGCAAAAAGGGAAAAACAGAATCATTTATGGAGAAAATCAAAATAAGGGACTTTGCCAAGGAACTCTCTGAGGTGGTAACAAGAAAAATAACCCAGAAATAATCCAACTGAAAAAACAAATATGAAAATATGAACCAGAACGCCATGATGATCTAAATAAAACCAGACCCTCAGACCATAAACTACAAAAAGAGATACAGGATCCAGTTTCTCTTCAAATAAAGTGTTTCTCATGTTGTTTCTGCAGTTGGAGAACTTCATACAGAAGAGTTTAAGGCGAGATGTTGCCAACATGCAGTCACACGTTGTTCACAACCAAACAGCCACAATGCTGGAGATCGGAACAAACCTCCTCTCACAGACCGCAGAACAAACACGGAAACTCAACGTGGTGGAAGCCAAGGTAACAAGTCTCCTCTCTAATTGTTTTTAAGCACATTTTTCTGGGTTAACCAAAAATGTTATTTCTCCACCAGGTGCTGAACCAAACCTCTCGGATAGAAATCCAACTTCTGGAGAATTCTCTGTCCACCAACAAGCTGGAAAAGGAGCTTCTACTGCAAACGACTGAGATCAGACAGCTGAGAGACAAAAACAGGTGGGACATTAAAACGGCAACAATAACCCGACCTCTACTTATCGTATTTAAAATTATACTTAGAGTTTAATAAAGTTTTGCTGATAAAAGCAAACTTTGTGGTGTTATAGAAGTGAACATGTGACAGAAATATTTGGATGCAGATCTAATCCACATGTAGTCCAGGCGGACACATGACCATGTGTTATGTTCACTGTAAAATAACTAAAGATTTCTCTGAAATGATCACGTGTTAATCTAATACTCAAGATTACATCAAAAAGAAAGTCCTTTTAAATAGTTTGCTGGACATCTTTAAAGTCATTTTTCCAGAAAAAATACCAGCCAAACATTTAAAAACTTTATTCATAAATAAATATGACCACAGCTGAGTGTAGACAGTGTTCTTCCAATGATACAAAATAATACTTACAGGTTAGTCGTACAACAAATTTTATGTTTTTACAACTAAATCCAGACACACATTTCACTTGTGTTGGTCTAAGATTAGAATGATAATAATAATAATCATGTTATTAACGGATGAACACATCAAATATATCTCTTCAGCTCAGGTATTTACTTAAAGTAACAACAATTATTTCACATTTTTAAGTGAAAATAACCTTCTAAAGTTCCAATGAGTAAAATTTATGAGGTTCTACTGGCAGAAACGCTGTGTAATTTTCAAAAATATGTTTTCATAACTCCAGAGTTGTGAAATAAAGTTAAATTGTTTTTGGATTTCCCCTGAACAAGAAATGAACAAACATGTTGGCGCCAACAATTTCAGCAGTAACTACAGAAATTAAGTGCCAAACCTGGATGAACAAGAAGATAATCTTAACATCTTAATGTTCTTCTAATGAGTCACATCATCCAGAGCTTTAAATTCAGGGTTCCCTGTTTAAGTTTCATGCTGTTTTTCTTCTTCTCCATCTTTTTTCATGTTAGTGACTCTGTCATGTTTGTAAAATCTGGTTACAGTCAGACTGCTGTCTAAAAATCTCCAAACCACTTGACTGGAGCTCCTTTTATAGAAGATGTCTGTAAGAGGACGTTTTATCTTGATAACACACTTTACTCACACTGACTCATAAAAAATATCAGCTACACAATCACTGCTTCAGACTTATCTGAGAGATTATCTGAAACACAAGTGAGTGCAGACTGGAGGAAATACGACCACGGCTGTTGCCGTGAGACACATCAATATTTAGAATCACAATATTTTTACTGTTTTTCATCTTGAGGTGAACTTGGACGGTGCAGCAAGTGTTGAAACATACAAAGTGATAATCAATTGTGTTCTCTGTTTACAGTAACCAATAAAATACAAACAGACAAGATGGGACTGTGTGTGTGTGTGTGTGTGTGTGTGTGTGGGTTTGTATTTCTGACCTCCTGAGGACCAGTTTCCTGACTTTTACTATCTTTCTGGGGTCCGAGGGTTCTTGTGGGGACCGAAGCCTGGTCCCCATGAGGGGGACTCCCCTTTTTAGGGTTAGGGGTTAGGTTTATAGGTATGGTGTGAATAGAGTTTTAGTTAGTCTTAGGGTTAGTTATAGATCAGTAATGGTTAAGGTTAGGAAAAGGGTTTGGGTTAGGTATAAATCTAGGCAAGGCAAGTTTATTTGTATAGCACAATTCATGTACAGGACAATTCAAAGTGCTTTACATGAAACAAAAGCATAAGTAAAAGAATGAAAACATGATTTAAATAAACAGAATTAGAACAAAGGACAGCTTAAAAGCAACCGTGTGGATTTGGACTTTCTAATAAAACTTTATGTAAATGCAGCGGAGAACAGGTGAATCTAGTTACTAAAATCAATGGAAGTCAATGGACGGTCCCCATAAGGATACCAAAACACACTTGTGTGTGTGTGTGTGTGTGTGTGTGTTACTCAGAAACAGTATTTTGATAGTATATAAGAGATTTTCTGTTGAAATGTTAGTGGATACATCTTTTTTTTACCTTGAACACAAAAACTTTGGAGTTCTGATGTTCACTTGAAAGTCATTTATTACACAAACAGTAGCAACTCAGATTAAATAAACAGGTTTCCATTCAAACTGCATAATGACAGTAACAACTTTACTGGTGGACACGATGTGATGTGTTCACCTGGATTCTGACAAGGTGAATAAAAAAACCAATGTGTATTTATACTGGGAACAGATGATTACTGAGTAAGGAACACTTGGAGTAAATGCAGAGGAACTAATCAGTGATTAAATGTGACAAATTGAGCAGAAAGAATTCACTGAGGAGCAGAGGTTGAGCCGGCACAAAGAAATGACTAAAACCTAAATAACACAGGGAGCTTTCAAATACAAATAGAAAGGATTGAATAAAACAGAGAAAATGTGCTTAAAAATAAGTAAAAACTTTAACAAAATAAAGACTTCTTCAGATGAAGAAACCATGACCAGAAATAAGGAAGCTAAAACCAATAGAACAATTAAAAAAATAAGAAAGCCAAGAAAAATAACTGTTGGAAAATATGGATTCTAGACCCAAAAACCCAAAACCAAAATCACAGGGAAATCCCTGGAAAAAGAACACAATGAAAAACAATAGAAAAACAAACCCAGAACCTCCAAACTATGACAAGTGGTCTTTATCTGGTTAAACAGTTTAGCAACATGATTAAAAGTCTAGCTCATAAAAAACTTTACTGGAGTGAAATTTACTGTCATAATTTTATAAATAAGCTACAAGAATTCTCTTGGCCAACTTGTTAAAATTAAGATGAACAATCAGACATCAACTTCCCCAGAATATGTTAATAGTGCTGCAATCTGAGAATATGTTCATTAATGTCATATTTAAATATACAGCTTCTGAAAAACTGCATTCATTTGGAAAAAGAAATGAAAGGCTAAAAATTAAAGTTACAATAACCTAAAAGTTGACAAAGATTTAACCTAAAAGAATATATAGATATTAATTTGTTTCCAAGGCCTTTAACTAACACGTCTTGGAGCTGATGAGAAACATTTTCTCTGCTTTCAACACAATAATCAGCTCCTCCAGAGGAAAAACCACAAACTCTCCGTACATGCTGATTATTATTCCCTGATGGTTTTTACAAGTTTGTCCTCATTAAACTGCTCATGGATTCAGCTAGTTTATAAAAAACAGGATTTACTGATATTAGACTTACTCATTTTAGACTTTTATCATTTCTTTCTTTCTTTCTTTCTTTCTTTCTTTCTTTCTTTCTTTCTTTCTTTCTTTCTTTCTTTCTTTCTTTCTTTCTTTCTTTCTTTCTTTCTTTCTTTCTTTCTTATTTAATTATTTATTTAATGTATCTATCTATCTATCTATCTATCTATCTATCTATCTATCTATCTATCTATCTATCTATCTATCTATCTATCTATCTATCTATCTATCTATCTATCTATCTATCTATCTATCTATCTATCTATCATTCATTCATTCATTCATTCATTCATTCATTCATTCATTCATTTATTTATTTATTTATTTATTTAATTTATGCTGAACTCACCTCTTCATACAAGTTGGGCTTTTTTAATCCGCGTGTGAATCTGTGTCATGATTTTTACAAAACAGTCGTCTCATTTAAACAAAAGACTCTGACTGAATGTCTCCACTTTTACCATCACTGACAGCATTTGTTTTTGTTTTGCCAGCAGAGTAATTGTGACGCTTGAAAGACTCAAACAAGTGAGTTACCTGAAAAAAGAATTGATGATTTAACTAACGATGGAAAAGAAAAACCCCTCATCATCTTCAAATTAAATTTAACAACAATGAGTTTTTGAGAAAAAGCGGTGATGCTTGTAAAAACCTTAATTGTGGAGCATTTTTTTCAAACCAGACAATAACTTGTTGTTGTGTAAACAAGCTGATTCTATAGTCTATAGTCCTAATACCAGAATCATGACGGAATAGAATGAACCTCATTTGGTCGCACTTTTTATTAATGGAACTAAAACCTTTGTGAGACAGTTAGTGTACGCTTCTTATATTTAAAACCTCCCTGTTTTTTTTTTTTTAAACCCATTAAGGTTTCAAGATCCATTGATGCATGAAAAGGTTCATGTGTAATTAGAGGCATCAAAATGTACGTTAACATACATATTGCATATGGTTTCAAACTCATGACTCAGCACTTTTTAACACACACACCTCTTCACACACACATGCCTCTGAAACCACGGTGCCACAGCAATCAGTAGCTCACCATCTGTCTACATCAGAATGAAAAGTGTTTTCCTGTTCATGTGCAGGTCAGCATGTTGAAGCGATCACAGCCGCCAGCTGATAAAGTGTTTCACTTGGTGTGACCAGAATCTCACCTGCTCATCTACAATTTCACTCAAATGTATTAATGAGCCACATTTTACAGAATGAAGGAGGAACAAGTCCAAATCTTTTCCTCTACACAAGAAAAATGACTCCATATTTATATATTACAGAATTTATCTGAAAGCTGACGCCTAAATCCAGACAAAGATATTCAACCTTCAAAATGACTTTGTTCATATTTTTATTTTTCATTTATTGACTGTGTTCTTTTGATTTCACTTCCTCCTTCACTTTCTGTTCAGTTATGGTGCGTTCACACCGGTTGATGTTAAACCACGTTTATTGTGTTGGATTCTGATGCTGAATGCTAATTATTATGCTGGTACAGTACACAACACAGAATCTGTCCCCCTAACTGTTGAACAAAACCAGATAGTTCCAGATCTGAGTAGGATGAGTTTATTACTCACACAGTCAATGTTTTATTATCACTAGTCTAGTTTATAACAGCTGTTGGAAACAACAGTATGCTGGAATAATAATTGTGGCCAGTTAATGGTACTGAGACACTTGACACTGTTTATAAAGTTGGAAACATTTTTCATGTGTTTGGTGAACACGTTGATTGTGAATGCAGCTCTTTGTGGTGCATCTGGCAACGTTCACAAACCCAATATAATATAAACTCTGAGAACTAATGATGAGTTTTAAAAAGTTGTTTTGCTTTAAAATGGTACATTCTTTATTATTTCCACCAGCAGATTTTGAGCATTTATTAAACTGTTACAACAAACTAGTGTAAAATTTGTAGATGATGACTTAACCCTGACAATTGCATAGAAGATGCATTTACAGTCCTAATCCCATCAGATTATCACCCTGCTCTCGATTCCCAGCTCAGAGCCAGAGAAGTGACTCTAAACTGGACGTTAAGTCCCTTTACGATTGTGTCCCACATGTTCCTCTGGAGCCGCTGCCACTCCTTCATCAGGTTTCATTCATTTGGCTCAGATACTGTTGATCTAACTGGCCTGGAGTCTATTTTCAACAGCTGTACTGCTGGTTCAGCTGCAGAGATAACGAGAGCTGGGGTCCGATCTAGCAGAAAGAATAATGGTTGAGTTATTAATCTTTACTTCACTGTTACAGCTTTTTTAACGAGAGGGAGTAATTCAGGAGTTACAACCTCTGGTCCATTACAAACAGATTTAGTGTACAAATAGTTTGGGTTTTGAGTCCTCCTTGCACTCCGGTTTTATAGTGACAGTCTTATTCTAATTTAAAATATATCTGTTTCTCATTCTCTTCTTTAATGTCTCATGTATAAATTTCAATGTAAAAC
Organism: Pachypanchax playfairii; assembly: GCA_006937955.1. NCBI lineage: Eukaryota > Metazoa > Chordata > Actinopteri > Cyprinodontiformes > Aplocheilidae > Pachypanchax > Pachypanchax playfairii. The sequence continues at coordinate 8,887,201 of SSNP01000003.1, read as the reverse complement.
AATGTTGTAAATGTTACATGTGTCATACAGTTATGTGAAAGTGTTTCATGTCTGTTCGTCATGGGTGGTTTAAATTGGCATTTTTGACACTAATTAAAACATATTTTATACATCAGACCTACAGCAGTTGGAAACTCATTAATCTCAGTTTGAGAAATTTGAGCTTAAAGTCAAATCAAACTTAATTTACTCCTGATGCCTTTTTCTGAGACTTTAACTGCTCAGACTGACCTTCTGTAGGAGATGTCTGATCACAAAACTCTTGATAAATTAGAAACAATATATTTGTTATTTATTTCAACAGTAAATTCAACATCAAAACCCCAAACTTGAAGCCGTGTGATTTGAATTGAATGTGATTTACAGGAGAAACTGGTGTTAAATGAATTTTTTAGAAGTTATTTTGTGTGTTTCTTTCAGTCATTTGGAGAGTAAAGTTCAGATGTTGGAGTCTCAGCAGAGAGGAGAGCTGGAGGACATGAGAGTGGAGAAGAACAGGCTGCAGGTACAATTATTAAATAAGACATCTGTATGTTATTATAAAAAAGAAACATCATTGGCAGGAGATTGTTTGGACAGGTGCCTGAGTCTGTATTAAAATGAAACTCGTCAGAACTGACAGGAGCAGGTTTTTTTCTTCATTAAATAATGTTTAGCTTATTTCTAGTGTCTTTAAGTAAACAAGCTCAAACTTTCAGCATGCATAAAGAAGACTGATGAGAAACTGACTTTATAAATGTAAATCAAACAGATAAAAATTAATGATTTAAAGAACTTTATTCATGTGCCAAAATATGAACATAAAACTATCAGCTGTAAAATAATATGTTAAACTATAATGCATACCATGTGCAGAGTGAAAAGGTCAAAAGCAATAATCTACTGTATTCTTTCATGAGAAGAAGAATATCTGTGTATGTTTAAATGAAGTGCACGTGAAGGTATAACATCAGGAATGAAGTGTGAAGGAACTCTTCTGTCTCAGTCTGTAGTCAGGACTCAGATGGTGGCGATAGAGTCATTAGAGAGGCAGCTGAAAGTCGCTACCAGCAACAACACCTCTCTGCAGAAGCAACAAGCTCAGCTGATGGAGTCTGTCCACACACTCATTAACATGGTGGCCACCACTACAGGTACATCAGCACCAACTGACACAACACATGTCAATAAAAACGGATTTTATCTGTAATAAATGACGTTTGGTTTGGCTACAGGGTCACCTCCTCAGAGCCAGATGTGGAAGGACTGTGCAGATGCTTATAAAGATGGTCACTCTGTCAGTGGTCTGTATCACATCTACATCGGGAACCGGACTGAACCTGTACAGGTAACAAGTGTTATGTTAATGCTTTTTTAAACACTAACATAAATTCCAGTGAAACATGAACGTTTTCCATGAACATCATTCCTGTATTTACAAATTACATCATGCTCAAGCAGAGATTTGTTGTGGTAGTTAGCTTCAGGTACGTTTTACCACCTGGTTCTGGTTTATTTCACTCTTTATGTCGTGACACATACCAATTGTCTCTCCTGTCCTCTTGTCCATATCTAAATTCTCCACTCAGATTGCAGATGCACATGTGCATTTCAAGATTTTTGTTATTTCCTTTTTAATTGCCATCAATTAAAAACTCTGTTTGCCTTCAATTGCATCATGATTTTGTCTCCTTACTTTTGTGATGTCATAGTTTCATTTTACGTAATAAAAGTATCTCTAGGTTTTTACTTCCTTAGTCCTTCTTATTCAGCCATGAAGTTTTACAAATTGGAACTCCCTGCCATATTTTGACAATGTGAGACAACTAATTTTTTTTTCTTTAACAAGGTGTTTATAATATTTATACAGAAAGTTTTTTCTTTGAAATGATGTAGAATAATTGAGTAAAAACAGTTTATCAGCATATTTTAGATGTTTACTCTATTTCTAATAACTGCAGTCACATTCCTTTGTCTCGGTGAGGCTATTGCTCAGTGAAGGTGAACAGAAACAGAACCAAGAGGTTAAGAGCAGAATTAGTTTAATGAGATTTCAAAATGTCTCACAAATCCTCAGGAAAAGGCCACAAGCTGAAATGTGTTTTTAGCATGTTAAAATATTTAAGAAAAGTAAAGATATTGTTATTTTCTGTTTTGTCATGATCATGTCTTTTTAGTTCTAAAATTGTCTAATGTGATAAAAATCCCAAACAAAAACTCAAAATGAACAAATATGCAGTTTGTTCCTATTTTTAATGTTTGTTTCTTTAAGTCGATCATCACACAAAAACTTGACAAAGTATTTATACTTGTTGTGGTTTCTGTGGGCTTAAATTTAAACTGATCAGTTTCAGGATTGACATTTTCTTCCACACTGGTGTGAGTAGTTTCCGCTTCTCCTTCTGTAGGTTTACTGTGACATGGAGACAAGCGGCGGAGGCTGGACGGTCTTCCAGCGGCGCTTCAACGGCAGTGTGGATTTCCAGCGGAGCTGGAAGGAGTATAAACTGGTCAGTATGTCTCAGAATGAAAGCAGTTAATATCAATAAAGTTTAGAACAATAAACACTCAGTCAAACCTGTTTATAATCACACCTCACTGCCTGATTTTGGCTCTCTCAGGGTTTTGGAGAGGTGCTGGGAGAACACTGGTTGGGTAATGAGGTTTTATACCTGCTGACCAGTCAGGGTCAATACTCTCTGAGAGTGGAGCTGCGGGACTGGGAGGGAAACCCCGCACACTCCCAATATGACCGGTTTACTCTGACCAGCGAGAGACAGCAGTACAGGTAACACACTCACAACACAGATGTATTTCATTTACTCCAAAGATGTGTTTTAATTCCATGAAAGAAGCATTTTACCTGAAGTATTTTGTTTTTATTCTGCAGAACATTTAAAATGTAATAAAACAATGTACAATCAGTCAGTTTTTAGATAGACATAAGACAGTTTCTTTACTTCTGTTGGCTAAAACGCTGAAACAATTCAGATCCAATTAGTTCAGAATCTAAAGAATCTTTGTAAAAATTAGATGTACAAAAGTCAGCAACAATCAAATTTTGTACATTTTTCTAGTACTAATTTTTTTGTAGAGTATGAAAGTCTGTCAGTTAGTTTTCCTCCTGGGAGTTTACATATTCTCTCATACACATGTAGATTTTCTCTGTAGACTCAAGTTCCTTCCAACAGACCAAAGACAGACATTTTAGGTTAATTGGTGACTTTAAATTGGCTCTGTGCAGTTGTTACTTTCTATGTGGCCCTGTGATGACATGGCAACCCGTCCAGGTTGTACCCACTGTAACCACCAGGTAAAAACAATCAGACTGTCAATGTTGCTTTTTGACTCCTCAAAAATGAGCAAGAATTACAAAATTTCAGTCTAGACAAGATCCAGAAAAAGCTCTCGTCTCTGTGAGTTAGATAACAGTAACATCGTATTCATCTGTCTCAATTAAAGTAAAAATTTAGTCCGACAGCTGCAGTTCATCCATAGTGCTGCTGTCAAGAGTATTCACCAACACCATGAAGGTGGAGCACATTCCACCACTTCATAATTACTGCACTGGCTCCCTGAGTGTCAAAGGGTCGAATTTAAAATCCTATCACTCGTCTGTAAAGCACCAAATGGCTTCAGGCCTGAAAATATCTCTGATTTACGTGTAGATTGCAAAACATCCAAACCACTCAAATCGTCTGAAACAGATTTAATGAGTGCTGACGTGATGAAAACTAGATAAGTTGGAGCCACTTTCAGTTTTTTATCCTCCCTGAAAACCGAAGATCTGCTGAACCTGTCGGCTCATTTAAATCAGGGAATAAAGAAACTTCCTGCTTAAACTGCTTTATTCATCTTCTCATTATTTCAATTGAATCATTTCTGTTTCTATTTTAGTTTAGTAAAGTTTTTGGATATAAGGATATTCTTGATGTGGAAATGGTGCTGTACATGTGAACAGTCTGGCCTCGTCTCTTACTAGTGATGTATATGAGGAGAGCTGTTTATCCCTCTGGTCAGTATCTGCTGCTGCAGACAGAATTTAAGACATGTCCCTTATTCTATCATTTGATGCAGAATTTTAAAGTTTTGAAACCATTTACACTGTGCTTAATAAAAGATAGAAACATTGTGAGTCAAATACACATGTGCAGTCATATAACCATCATTAACATTTGTATTCCACATGTAGATGTGCACGTGGTGGAAAAACGCCACAAAAGCCATGAAATACAAAAAAGTCAACTTGTTCCATCGGATCTTCTTCATCATCTTGTCTCCTCATCCTCAGGTTGTATCTGAGAGGTTACAGCGGTACAGCAGGAAGGCAGAGCAGTCTGATCACGCACGGGGCCGGCTTCAGCACCCGAGATCACGACAACGACAACTGTGACCACTGCAAATGTGCCACGATGCTCACCGGAGGTAATATTTGTCAGATTCCAGTTGGGGGGAAATTCTGTCTTTAAAATATGAATTTTAAGCAAACTACAAACAAATTTCTGATACAGGAAATAAAACCTCAGAACTGTAAAGAACAATTAAATGTGTGATCTACTAAAATAGAACTACAAACATATTCATAAAAAGTTTATTAAACTGTCATCAGACACTATCTATCCACCATAAATCAGTGTAAATAAGAAAATACTTCCAAAAATACATATTTTGCTGGTTAAGGACAGGATTAGTGGTATTTCCCCAAATGATCTGGTCTGTCAAACATCTGTCTCTGTCATTTACTTTGAGCCAGCGCCAAAACAAACAGCTCTTTGGTTCTCCTCTGCCTCCCCTCCTTGGCTTGTAATCGTAGATTAAGTTAATCACTTCAGCAAAAACCTTGAGCTCTCAAAGGAAAAGACTGCAGTGGTGACCATTTGTCAGTGAGTCATTTAAAATCACAGCAATTTATACAGATAGTTAAAATAAAAAAAAGAGTGAAAAGAGTTAAACACAAACTCCTTCAGTTTTCCCTCAAGGCAAAAACAAAATCAAGCCTAACAATGAAAATTGCACCCAAAATTTGAAAATAATGAGAACTTCCATCAAAAAACATATTGTGTTTAGAAATTTCAGTTTGACTTCCAAACACGTGTCACAAAGTAAAGTCTCTCTCTGATTCCCTCGTCCACGTTTGACCTATTTTTATAGGTCACTATTAAACAATTTCCAGTGTTTACGTAGATTTATAATTGTTTGCAGAGTCAGACATAACATTATTACAGATTTTAAACAGGCACCAGATGTCACAAATCTAACATGAAACAATGAGAAGTTGTTTCATTTAAATAACTTTTACAGTACAAGGCTGTTTCTTGTTTATATCACATGTATGAAATATTAAAACAAACTGATTTCATTGTTGTTTCTGTGAAAAGCTGCAGCTTGTGATAATAATTTAATAAATTTCAATACTCAGTTTTTGAGAAGTAAACACAATTTAATAGTAAAGAGATGGAACAGAGGTTTCTGTTTGTTTTTCTTATAAGCATGTCAGTAATATTTCATTAATGTTTTACGCAGTAGTCTTAGTTGTTTAAATATTACCAAGTGTTTAAACAATCAAGTTAAAGACACTGAACTGAAAACACTGAAGAACAGCTGATTGATAAAATGAGTTCAGAGTGAATCGACATCCAGAGTGAGGAAGTAAGTGAATTTAAAGTAAAGAAGTTTTTAATTAATGAATTAATTTGGAATCACTTATGTTCTGGTGAAGGGACCGTTCTAACTCCTGAACCACATTCACTCCTAAACTGATCACTCAGACAAACATAAACCTGTAAATCCACCTTAGTGTTGGTGCTACACTGATTGTCCCTGTGCTGCATTCGGTCATACTGGAGTAACAGACAGATTTAACAACCTATATGAAGTGTAGGAATAAAACAACCACAGAATATATCAGTGTTCAGGTTTGGGTTTGAATCCAGGGCATTTGTGCTTGAAAAGTCGGAGCACAAAACGGTTCCATACTGCCAGATATGAATTACTCTAAATTGCTACTAATTACTTCTGGTTTTAAGCGTTTGCTTGACCAGGGTGGTCCTCAATTAGTGGTTTTTAAAAAGTTGTAATTAATTTGCCCTGTTTTATTTCTCCTTTCTCATTGTTTCTGTCTCCTCCATCTTTATATTTTTTTATCTGTATTAAGGTTGGTGGTTCGACGCCTGCGGTTTCTCCAACCTAAACGGGATCTACTACACAGTCGGTCACAACATCAGGAAGCTCAACGGCATCAAGTGGCACCACTTTAGAGGCCCCAGCTACTCCCTGCAGTCCACCTCCATGATGGTCCGACCATATGATTTCTAACAACACTCATCCATCTTCTAACAACTATCCTTCAATGCTTTGGCTCATTCTCCTCCAAAAATAACTTCCTGGTAACCTTCAAAACAAAACAGCGGTGCTCAGCTTCAGCCTCATTATGGATCAACCCTCTGAATCCAAAACAGTGCTGCCATAAACTCCCAGTCTTCATGGTTGAACTCATAATTCACGAGCACCAGTGGATCCACCATCAAAGTCACACACAAAGACTTGTTTAAAATTTGTTGTCATTTTTGATACCAGAGCCGTGAAAAAATGCTGGAAAGCAAAAGTTTATTTGAAATAAGAATTTTGATGTAACAGCTGTTCACCTTCTGATGTTGTTTTGGTTCTGAAATTGGTGTTGCTCTTGTTTGTACTTACTGAAAAACACAAAAACTGAAATAAAAGTGATATTTAGAGACAAAAATCAAATCCAGCTTTTAACTTTACATGATGAGACCCTGACTGCAGATTTTAGATGTGAGGACTGTCAGAAATATTTGACAGTTTCCATATCAGGGGCAGGGTCAGAAGTTTGTGTTTACTGGTACTCTCCCTTATGATGTCAGAGCGAGTCTTCTATTGGAAATTATGAGCTCCATTGACTTAATCAAAGTACTTCCTGGAAGCCTTTTTCTGAAAGATTCCAGTGACTGAGATATTTATTTTTTCTTTACCAAGAGGTCTAATGTAAAAGAGGAAGGCCACAAACCCTTGAAGTATTCCTTAAGATTTAAACATGGACTCTAAAGTAGACTGTAAAGCAGTGTGAAAAAACCCAAGTCAATGAGGTCAAGATGTTGGTGAAGAGCCTGACTGTTCTGTGCAGTCTGGAGTCAATAAACAAGTCCAACCACGTGAAAATAATTTTGTAATAATAAAAGATCAAGAGATGAAAAGATGTAAAATTATGTTTTAATTATTTTATATAGTAGGAAGTTTTGTGTTTTTAACAAAAACATAATAACACAGGCTTTGCCGTGTGTTGGTCACATACCAATGAAGATGTTTTACATCAGACATTAAACATTGTGTTGGTAGTTTACCTGCTGAAGGTTTCTGGGATCACTTGAGCATGTCTGCTGGCAGCATGTTTAGATTCATTTGCTGCAGCAGCGAATAAATGTTGATTGTTTGAAAAAAGAGCATGTTGACTTCAGATTCAATCAAATAAATCATTAAGACTCGTTTTATAGGAGATAAAAATGTCACTAGGCTCTGGACAAACACAGATGCTATAAATTAAAGAGGTGGAAAAAAGTGGAACCAAAATCATGTTTGCATGTTCTCTGATGTTACATTCTCTAACCTGAGCCAGACAGTCTGTGGAGTGTTACTGTGTCAGAGGTAAATGAATGTTCAATTGCACCAAAGATTCAGAGGGTGAAATGTACAACAAGGCTGCCCAGGATACTTCATGTATGATGGAAGTTAAACATAGTTTAATACGCCAGGAACAAAGAAAAGGAGCCGGATCAACATTGTGACAAGATGAAGCCACATGGAATCGATTTAGATTTGATGTTGGAACATCTGGAGAAGCAACAGATGATCTGAAGCAGGAGGAAGTGATTCTTCTCTGAGGTTTCTTCTGGATTTGTTGCAGAGAGGCTGCTGGCTCTCATCCTTCTGGAGATGGAGCCAAATAAAAATCCTCATGCACAACAAGACTAAACAGGGAGCCTGTTTAATTCCAAAGAATCAAACACACATTTGAGTGTTTGTTTCTGAGAAGCCGAAACAGAGGAATAGACAAATATCAGAGCAACTCTGAATATTGTGCTTGTGCCAGAGAAGGACACATTTCAGAGACTTCTTGATAATAAATAGAAGTTGATGAATAATTAAAGGATGTGCTTATAGCGATCCAGCTGTAAAAAATGGAGCATGTTGACACGCGAACAGATTTTTTTATTGTGATTTTGATTGATTACTTTTTATATGGCAACACTTACTGGACACAAATGTAAGAAAGGAAATAATTAATCTGGAAAGAAACAAGTAATTGGACAGGAAGGATATTAATGAAGTACAAAAAAGACAAATTGATCTTTTTTCTTTTTTTGTTTCATGTGGAAATTCTACATAATGGAAGAAAATAAAAAAAACAAACAAGCAAACTACAGATGTTGTGATTTAATGAAGTCCAGAAATGAAATGAAATAAATGTTGCTTTGATTATTTTCCTAATCCAAACAATCTGGTTTTCTTGTTACTTGCTGAACTCTGCATTTTATTTTGGCCTAAAAATCTATATTTCAGTGGCACTCATACAAAAAAAGCATTAGTTAAAGAACATCTTTATTCTATTCAGTGTGTCTGTTTCTTACAATTTCCATATGAGTTGTGTTTTCTTTGTCTTTTTCCTTTCATGTGGCATGAGTTTTCTTTTCGTGATTAAAAACTTGTGATAAACACATTTTACTTATGTGTGTTTTTCAATGTTATACCAATTTTCCATTCAATGTATTTTGTTTTTGAATGTAAGTTCAAACAGGTGCATTTAATTCAGTCCAGCTAAAAGGCAAACCAGTCTGGTGCAGTCAGATTTCAAGAATAGAGTCGTGCAAAATACTCATTAAATACAAGAAAGGCTTTGTTAAAAAGTCAGCAGATTCCATCAAATATTCTTTCTTTCAGTGCATAAGGGAAGGGACAATACTGGAGATTAAATTCTCTGTTTTAATAGGAATAAACCTCTATCAGAATCAGAACCAGGCTCAGACTGATGACCGCCTACTGAGGGGTGAAAGGACTGGAAAGAGTCACAGAATAAACAGTGGACCAGGAATATCTACCACCGGACAGGAAGAAAAGATAAAAGCAGAGTAATGAGAAGTGGTTGGCACATCACGGGACTGAGCAGTCTAAAGGGATAATAAAGGGATACAGTAGCTCAACATAACCCAACTCAACACTAACTACTCTTTATTAAATCGGAACATTTTTAGCCTAATCTCAAAACTAGATGGTTGTCTGACTCCCTGTTTGAAACAGAAAGACAGTTACAAGGAGCCTGATAACTGAAAGCTCTACTTCCAAAAACTCTAAAGGAACAACAAACAAACCTGCAGTCTGAGAGCAAAGGGCTTTTTGTTTTTAAGGACAACTAGACTTCTTTTTCATCTCTTGAAAATGTTTCACCTTTCACCCAAAAGGCTTCTTCACTTCAATTTTGGATAAAAAATAAAATGTTTTCAAGAGAGGAAAAAGAAGTCCGGTCACCCCTTAAAAAAATGTTTTTAGTTGACACGTCCTGGATGACTGAGAATCTACACAGTGCTTTCCAGGGAAAATATGGGACAACATCTTAACTATCTTGTTTTACAATATTTTGTTATCAAAAGCTTCATATCTGAGGTCTGTCACTCAGGGATATTATTTTTTTAATTTCAATATATTTGCATGAGAATAAAAGGCAGCCTTTAAAAAAATCTATTTTATATATGGTTAAAGGACACATCTGCCAGGTTCCTTACAGCTGCACTATTAAAACCAATTTGCAGAAACCTGGTCAGAATGACTGCTTCTAAAATGAGAAGGCACAAAGATAAAAGATAAAAACCTCCCACAAATCCAACAAATACATGTTAGATGACCCTGAATTGGCCCTAGGTGTGTGTGAGTGTGACTGGCTGGTAGTCTCTGTGTGGTCGTGTGATGGACTGGCGACCTGCCCAGGGTGTAACCCACCTCTTGCCCAATGACCTGGAGATAGACACCACAACACGCCTGTTTCCTGTATCCTAATTACAGGTTCAAGCCTCTGTAATTGAATATTGGGGTTAATTGTATCAAACTCAGCGTTAAAATCTAACATGACAAGTACTGACAAAAACTCACTGTCTATGATCATGAGACTTTTATTTTTCAAGCTTAGATGTTTTTATGATCTGCAAGTGTACAGAGACACTTGTCCATAAAGAGTATGTTGCAGGGCAAAATATGAAAATAAAATATCTGATGTGATGTTTCGTATCTCCTTAAAACATATTACAACATTCCTCTTATTCCCTCCTGAGTCTTTAACAGTGTTCCAAGCTGGTTTATTTTATTAGCTCATACATTTCCCATGACAAATGAGGAAATATTGTAGAGCTTTCTTCTTATTCTCTTTTTAGTCCTTCATTAATGTGTTATTGATTTGGAGTCTCATTCCTTTAGCTCAAACCCTCTTATGACTTAAAATTCAGAAATAGTACAAGAAGAAAAGGAAAGCTGTAGCTTTACTGCCCTCTCGTGGCCAAAATTTGCAGTTACAAATCTTACATGTAACCCGTGAAAATCTGAATTAAACAGAGAAAAGGGCTATTTGAGTACCACTACAAATACAAACACTTCAGATATATAACTTTTCATAGGAATAATAATCGTATTTCATGTTGAAGAAAAAAGATAAGACACATAATAAATGACAGATTGTTTTTAATCTGCAGTAATAAAATAAATAATTGAGATACTGTCTTGTGTTTGAAAAGCAAATGCATTTATTAGGATTATTTTCCGGATGCAGCAAAATGATGTAGGTCGGTACCACCGACACTTTTCAATGATTTTGCTTTTTTGGAGGAGTTTGTCCCTCCGCGCGACCAGTAGAAGCTTTTCCGGTGACAGAGAAGCGCAAGCTGAAGTGTGTTAGTGGCTTTTGTGAAGGTCGTTTTCAAACTTGTGAGTATCTTGAATATTTTAACGATACAAATCGTATTACTGTACTGTGTTTGTGACACTCTAACTGTGGAATTAAATTCAACGTCTATATTAATTGATGTTTTAAAACCATGGCTTTTATCTTACGCTGATTAGCCGTTAGCTCACGCTAACCTAGCTAATGTTAGCTCGTCTTTCATTCAACATCAAATCAGTTTTAAACTAACCCGCTGTTCACATAGATTTGTAAAACAGGTTTGTTTCTTGCGAAGATTGCAGGACTTTTGTCACTTTGTTGATGAGTTGAGTATGTAAATGGATAAAGAGGAAGTCGTGAGGTGCTATATCGTGACCTAGCGCTTGGAATATTTTGATTTTTTCATTTTGTTCTTAGTGATTCACTGTTTTGGTTTCAGTCAGGTTTTCTACATTTATTGTGGATTTGCGGTAAGAAAGCAACCCGAGCCCATCCTGAAAGTTTGTGCTCACCTGACTTGGCACCTCTGCGTGATGGCGATCGTCCTTGAGCGAAGACAGAAAGATTAAGGCTGTCGAGGTTTTAAGGACAATTTCTTGTCTTAGTTGGTCGTTACGGGAACTTTCAAATCTCTTAAAACATGGTGCTTGTGTGCAGCTTCAAAAGTGAATAACTGACCTTCAGGCGTTTCTGTGGTTCATTTTGTTCTTATTGATTTCCACATCTAAAACAAGTGTAAACATTTTGATGTCAAAATTTTGACAGATGTTGTCAAGATGTTTGACTTTTGTAAAACAAACGTGTTTTAGTAACTTGAATTGTAAATTTTAACAATCCTTTATTGTTGAAAAAATTGAGAGGTTTATTGGTAAACATTTTCAACAGCTCTACTGTAAGGATGACTGGATTAGTCTGCCCTGTCATTCTCACTAGATTTTTGTCTAATTTTTTCCATACAGGTGATAAACCATGTCTCTGCCAAAGCCGGTGATGAGGGGCCTGTTGGCCAAGCGCCTGAGGTTTCATCTGCCGATTGCTTTTTCACTTGCCATTGCAGCTGCAGTTGCGTTCAAGGTGAGAGTGACACAAACGCACTTAGTCTAATGCTACTGATGTACATTAACTATGTGAGCAATCTGAAATGTTCTCTTGGCATTTGCTTCCAGACTGATCAGATAAATGTCTCAGTTGAAGATAATGAGATTTTCTATCATAATGTAATGTGGGAAGTTAAATCTCATCACAACAAATGACAGACAGTAAAACTCAAATGCGATTTTAACACAATATCAATTGATTATAACATCAACTAAATTGAAAACCTCATATTTATCTATTTTTCCCAAATCACGGACATTCAGCATACATTTCACTGTATTGTTCATTAGTAAGTTCTCACCTGATTAAAATTGGTGGCTAATTAACAGGCTTTCAGTCATCACAATCAGCAGGGAAACATCAGACACATGCAGGAAAGCGGGCTTCATGAACCAGGATAGAAAAACCTTTCATGAAGTTATGTTATGTATGGCAGTCCTATGGATTATTAGAGCACAAGGTGTTTATGTAAAACTTCTATAATCATTTGCCATCAATACATTCATAAGCTTTAGCAGTTGGTATGGTTGGCAGTTTTGGTTTAAACTTTATTTTGGGTGGGTGATTAAGCCTCATAATTCTATTAAGATTAAGGAAATATGCAGTAAAGGTATTTATTATGATAAAGAAAAAGCATTTATGTACAAGTAGCAGCGTTTAGCTTCCAGCAGCATAAGAGCAAACAAAGGGATTTTTATTTCTTATGATTTTTGGTGCATGATGACAGTGAATCTGTTACAAGGAACCTCATCCTGCAGTAGCAAAGACATCATGTTGAATACAAGCATTATTCATGGTTTTCTATGAACATTTCTGATTCAAAGCATAACATATCTGTTTAACATTAATAAGTTCATAATCACTGAAGTAATTTAAACATGGAGCTCTTCAAGAGTCTGCATACAAAGCTGACCTCAGGTTTTAAATACAAATGTAAGCAAAAGAGCAGCAATAAAACAAAATTATTAAGACATGAACACCAACCATATAGGCATCAAAACTATGACTGAACAATATGTAACAGCATCAGTAATTTTTATAAACTGTTCAGAGTGTTTACCTTTAGACCGCCACACAGAACAGCTTGTGTCGCCTCTTCATGTTCTTTTACTAATTGCTTGAACTCTGAGTATGAAGTTTTTGGTTAGTTGTTTTCAAAACTTCAAGTTTGTTGTGTTTCTAGCAGTAATGATGTCTGGCACATATTATAATGTGTCATTCTTTGTTGGAGTTCTGTCCTCCAGCGGCCCAACATGCAGTGCGGACCCAGTATGGGTCCGCTCCTTTTCTGTGTGCAGACACACAACCCAGAAATGATGGAAGACAATGTTTTACTTCTGGCTCTGAAACAACCTTGTTATGTTTGCCTTGTAGATGTGTAAACTCTGCTTTTAGCTAACTTAAATATGTTGTTGTCTTAACATTTATATCACAACCTGAAACTTTTTTACACAAACTTTATGTGAACAGTGTGATACTGTGCAGCACTGGTAGGATTATAATGTATTCAGTGCTTTTATAAACCTCCCATTGGTAAATCTCTGGTGAGATTAGTGTTGATTTGCAGCTCTACGGACTCATATTGTCATTACTTCATACATTATTCACTGGTAAACATGAAAAAAACACAGACAAACGTTTTAATCATTTAAACTGTATCACTTAACTGAAGAGACTGAATCGTCCTGATCATCTACAGGCTGAAAACGTGCAAGTGAGTCAGCGTAACTGAGCAGTTCCCAGGAACTAACCACATCAGTCTAAAGTGGCAAACTGCAGACTGGTGACAGGCGTATCTATTTCAAATATATCAGATTCTGAAAGCTTTACCATGGCTCACAGTGTACATGCAGTGACAGACAGGAACATCATGACCGTTTCAACTCAATTACGCTCAACAGGTAAAGCCAACATGAAAGGTGTTTTTTTTTTCTCCTGAAACTCTAAACTTATTCTTTGAGGTTTATACACATGAAGTTCATGAATATTTAAATAGTAAACAAAAGGTTTTTAAAACCCAAACCACAGCACTAAAACAGAATTTTGCTCTTTAATATAGATAAGTGCGGCCAGCTGTGACAACATATGTGCAACATCAAAAAGATTCTTGATACTTACATTTTAACTTAAATAGCTGGAATAACCAAAAAATGTATGATAGCAACTTAAATTCTAATATTAAACCAGTATTATCATACCTGAAATGTTGCATCATGTCTTTCAGCAAACCCAGGAGACCTTCTTTTCAAAACTTTATTACTTTTGTACAACAAGCTGGTGATTTTTAGTTACGGTTAATGTCTTTGGAGATGATTTTATTATTTTACAATCCTTTTAAAGAAATGAGGTACTGCTTTACGCAGCAGGTTGGTATTTCAAGTTGGATTGCAATGTGAAATTTTAACCGAACTTTTACTTTGTTGTTTTTGTACTTTTATTTTGTGATTGCTTTTTGCTCCTGCACTCATGATGTCTGACCTGTTTGAAATTATTTTTAGTTCAGGTTGAAATTGTGGGAATAAACTGACAAATTTTGTGTTTTGTACAGTTTGGAGTGACGGAGCCCAGGAAGAGGGCCTATGCTGATTTCTACAAACATTACGATTCAGTCAAAGAGTTCAGTGCCATGAGGGAAGCAGGAGTCTTTGAGAGCGTGAGGCCCTCTGGGGAGTAAAGCTGCTGTGAGTCTGATGACATTTAATACAAATTTAATTTCAGTACCATGTCAACACATTTCAAATGGTTCCAAAATCAGATGATGTTGGAATTGAAAGCAGTTGGATGAGTGTCTGATCATGATTTTTTTTTCCTTTTGTAGCTCTGATGTCCTGCCATTCATTCCTGGTTTGAAGATGGTTCCCCTCTGTTTGCTAATCAGATGTGAACATTGCTCTGATGTTTGTTCCCATAAATAAAATAAACTATTCTATTAATGATTCCTTTTGTCTTTTTTCTGTTTATGAAATGGTTTCACGTTAGAAAATTATTTAAGATAGTGTTACGTGTCCTTAATGCTTTTAAATGTGTAGATATTTTGCTAAAAGTAATGAGTGTTAGGCTGAGTATTTAGCAGATGATCAAGTATTGATTAAATATTTTAATATCTTCAGTATTTTATCATTCACTATTTCATTACTTTATGTTGGACTGCAAAATGTGCAAGTTATTATTTATTACACAAGGCTTTTTTCAATTGAGAGGACTTCTGAGAAGGTTTTGGTGTAAGAACATTGAGTCCAGATTGTAATTTATTATGTCTGTATTAAAATGTGTCATTTTCTGTCCAACAATTAACCAACTGCATTAACAACTTGACCTTCTTCTTCGTGTATATTGAACATATTTTCTGCTTGTTGAAATTTCAATTCACATATTACAGAAAATTGCCAAATATAATTACTTATTTTACCATGTATCCTTCTCATTAGCTGCAGAAATTCAAGTTAAAAACTGTGTATATTGCGCCCCCTGGTGTTTGTGGCATGCGCTGCAGTCTTTGTTTGCGCCGCCTTCCTGCCCACCCGTCACTGCACTTCCTGGTTTTCTCAGGTGGATGTGACAGTAGCTGCCAAACGCTCATCAAACAAGCCTAAAGTTACATATCACGGGTGAACAATGTACCTACCGGTGAGGATACCGCAGCCTGGAGAAGCGTCTTCTGTGTGGGAATCATGTTTTATACAATGAGAAACATACGTTGTGTTTTTTACGGCTACCAAGCAGCAGCAGTGTCGTCAGCCGGGACGCTGCTGTGAAACTAAGCGGGTTATCTGCTGCTAGCTCATTAGCAAACTAGCAGCTACCGTTAGCATCTACTTGCTCGGTTCAAGTTCGACTCTAGACCTGATTCAGAAGAGTCCGGGTGAACCGAAAGGACCAACATGGAGAAAGTACAGATGAGGAATAACCCTCGCAGGTAAAACTGGGAATCAACGCACAGCTAAAACACTTGTATTATTGATTTAGATCTAACGTGGGTCTGATATTATTGAAGTTTAGTGGCTGTTTAAAAAAAATGACCAAATAGCGATGTGAGTAAGACGGGTTACACAACATAACGCTGAAATGTCACAAACACTTTGGAAATTTATTTAAATGTGGTTTAAAAGCATTTAAAGCTCATCTTAAGTTAAAGCTGGAAAAGTTAAAGAACAATTTAGTTCTTCTGTTTTACAGGAACATATTTCAATTTCAATAAGCAGGCGATTCATTTTTCACTCATAAGAGTTTCAAATATCTGGAAAAAAAATGTCAATATCTGATATGAAATTGGCCAAGTTGTCAACAAACAGCTCAAAACAATGCAGATGTTTACCTTTTATCATTGTAAGCCTTTAGATCCTCTCTATACATGAGCACATTTCTGTTTATCTTTAGAATTAGATATGGTGTTGATCTTTGTGTAAAATCCCTGGGCTTGTTACTATCAAAGACCCAGTGATCCAGTCTAATACCTGAACTCTGTGTGTAGATCTTGGCTTAGCTGCTTTAATCCAGTATCTTATTTTTTCTAGTAAAATCAGCTCAGAGTAGATGCAGACACGTTCATTCAGCGTTTGTGTGACTCGAGTAAAAGAGACCACAAAACTGGTTTTGTGCTCTAAAAACTGGGCCAACAGCTGTTTGAAAAATGTTGTGCTGCAAGTTAATGATAGTATTTAATCTGTGTGAGACTTAATCTGCCCACCAGTTTGTGCCCGTGTTGGACTCAGTTATTGGCTGTGTTCCTGCCTCGTTCTAACATTCATGTGTGCAGTATTTCTGCTTATGTCCAGATCATCAGAATCCAGACATGATCACGGAATCACTACAAACAGCTAAAATATTTTTCATGAGGCCTCGCTTTTGCCATCTTCCCATGACACATACCAGTACTGGAACTTGGCACAGAGTCAACCATTTGGAATAACAAAATAGCAGAGGTGAAAGCAATTAGGATGAGAGGCACAGTACCTTAAACTTTCCCCTTCATAATATACACACCTTGAAAAGAAAGCTATCACATCCATCAGCAGGGAACAAAATATCTGCATTTTACCAGCAGACAAGGAAAGATGTCCAAGAAAATAACTGCACACCAATGAAACGCTGAAGAGGGACGTCACAAGCTCGTTCTAAAAGAAGATTATAGATTACCTGCAAATACTGGAAAAAGAAAAAGTCACTGACCAACTCTTACCCTGAACTGGTGCGACCGCATCATACAGTTTACCAACAAAGTCCGACACGTGAAGCTGGTGACAGGAGAAACCCTCACTGTACCTACAACTGAGGTGGTGGAAACAGTCAGAAAACAATTCCTGGATCAGGATCAGTTTCCCTCCAGTCCAGATTTGTGCTGCTGGATCTGTTGCTCAACTTCACATTTCAAATATAGTGACACCCATCGTGGCTAATCTCCACGTGGACGAGGTGGAAATTAATTAAAAGCACAGAACAGCTGGTTCGGATGGATGATACATAGGTCAAAATCTAAACCAAAGATGTAGAAGCTTTCATCAAACATTAACATCAAATTCACTAGAGAGGCCAATGAGTAAAACAAGCTACCTCCACACACAGACCACTATCTCTGTTAGACTCTCACCACCCACTGGAGCACAAACTCTATGTCATCAGAACTCTGCAACATCAGGCTGAACATGTCCCCACTAGGACAGAAGAGAAGGATAAGGAACATAAATGCATCAAAGGTTGAGACTCCAACTTAAACTCTCTGGGACTTTCTTCAAACACAACATCGTCGTGCAATTCTGTCTAAACAAGACCCTCAGACAGAAACTGGTTCACCCTAAAGATAAAACACCCAGACACAAACAAGCTGAGTGGCGTGGTGTTTGGGTGCAGCACAGCACAGGTCCACTGCAGTAGGAGCGACTGCTCTCTGATCAGTTTTAGGTTTACAGTAGCTGCTGCTGTCTTTTCATCAGTGGTACCCAACTCTTATTATTTCCATATTTTTTTTATTATCTGAGTTTAAACAATGTTTTATTTTGAAAATTACAGGATTCCTTTTGTTACATCCATCTATGACTCTGATGCACATCAAGATGCATGATTTGGTCACATGATTTGTTAGCACTAAAAACAAATCCACAAGCTAGCGTGTCTGGAAAGTTTTTTTTGCGAAGGGGAGTTTCTTCAAACAGTGTGGTTTCATTTGTAATTAATTTATGTTTCAGCTCTTTAACATGAAGGAATCACTTTTGTTTTAACCTCCGTCTTCCAGTGAGGAGACAGAATATGTCCAAGAAAATGAAAGCTGCATTTAACAGACAAACGCCAGGAGTCCTACTTAAAATATAGATTTATCATGACGGTTGATTTCTGTGTACCAAGCCCATTAAACTGCTGGAGGTCGCAGACGACAGTTTATTTGAGACAACTCTGCTGGTGTTCTGGATCAAAGTCATGGTAGAAAACACTGAGATACCACAAAAGCTCTGTAAACCATGTTTCCTTTTCCAACATCCTGTCTGTGTGAAGTGGGTTTACCTGCAGTGGCAACAACCAAAACTAAACTAGACTTCAGCAGCCCACTTGGGGTGTCACTGTGTCCCATTAGCACTAGACGGGACTGTCTCGTTACAGAGAAAGAGGCTGACGGCTCCCACTGATTCAGCGTCAGGGTGAGTTTTATTTTCCATGCACTTTATATTTGTTTTTGTTGTGCATCTTATTTTGAAGGCATTTTTAATGTTACTGTAGTGACCAGAGAACGTAAGGAGGCAGAAAGGATGTTACTCATGTTCTGTTGTTGTTGTGATGTTACGAAGATGCTAATAATAAAGCTGCAAATACACACTGGATTTACAGCAGAACATGAAGAGACAGAATGTCTTAAAGGATTTGTAGATATGTCTCCAAGTAGCGACTAGGTGCACGTAAAAAACTGATCACATTTTACACTGCCTATAACTTTTGCACAGTGCTGTATATTTAATAATTCCCCAGTTTTTTGCTGCTGTTATCATTTTATTTTGTTGCCATTCCAAACTGCTGGTTTACATGGCTGAATTTTCTGTGGACACGCCCATTTAAAATCAGTAAATGATGAATATTTTTTCTTGTTTTATCAGATACAGCATGAAACTCCTGAATGCAGATATTAGGCATTTGTTTTTTACTGGCTGTTTTTAATGCAAGTGATATTCAAATGAGCCTTTTATGTAAACAAAAGAAGAATTTGAATTAGCTCATAAATTAAGAAGTTCATTCAAAGTTTCTCTCAAGCTATTTATTCAGAATAGGAACTAGTTTAGCTCAGTGTTGTCAGTGTTTAACAGTAGGAACTGAGGAGTTCCTATTTCCTTCACTTATCTGGATGATACCAGTAAAACACACTGCTCTCTTTTTATCATGTCCACTTAGTCAAAAGTTTCCTCATCCAGTAAATATTCAAGTGAAGTTTGGAGCTAATTTGCTTGGTCTGAATAAAGTAACACTCATTAAGTATTACATTAATGTTTGTAAGTTTAATCTGACTCAGATTATTTTTGAATTTCTATTTTTGCACATTTAATTTACTCCATGTTCTAAAGCCGACTCCCAAACTAGTGGAACAAAATATTAAAACAATATAACAAACAACTGCATTCTCAAAGAAAAGAGCTTCTCTTATTTTGTAAAATTCTTTAGTAACTATATTCCTAGTATTCCTAATTATTTATGCTTCTACAAACCAAGTTTGTTTAAAATTTGTTTCAGGTTAGGAATAATCCTTTTTTCTGTAAATAATGTTCATGAATATTTGATGTGCTATGAAAGCTGCACAATATATCAGTGATGTATTTCTGTGGGAGCATTAGTTTTCCATTATCAGTATTGTGACAGGTTCTAATAAATTACAGGATTCATGTATTTGTCAGTCAAATGAAATCCCCTCAGCTGCAACATGAAGAGAGTTCTGAACATGTGGGTTTATAACAAGCTCCATTCCATCTTTATTTAAAACAAACACACAGGACCAAAGTGCTGACTGTGATATTGTCATCGCTGTACTCAATAAGTCAAAATTGCATTTGCTGGTATTACTGCATATAATATTGTGCAGCCCTGCATCGTCCCAGTGGTCTAAATATCACATTGAATCCACATGGCACAGCTCCGTCTTTCTGACTGTATCTCCAGGAATAAAATAGACACGTTTTAAAAAAAGACAGCCAGGAAAAACATTTTAAGTTTAGTCAACGTTTGGTGTGCTCTCGAGTTTTTCACTAGAAGTTCACAAGATTCACTTAAAACAAGTCTAAATGGGCTCCTGTGGAAGGTTAGAAGGTTAGTCTTGTGTTGTTTCTGGCTTGAAGTTGATACACGGAGCAGTTTGGATTTTGGCAGCAACGAGCAGGAAAATCTCTGAACTTTGGTCCAAAAGTTTTACAGAAAGCCACATCCTCTCTGAGAAATCATTTCTGTTTTTAGAAGCCTTTGCTCATGGAGTTTGAGAAGTTCATATTATTTTAGAGACTTTTTGTACAGTTTGTACATCAAAGTTAGTTTGATTGTATGTCTTTTAAACAATTTTTACATGCAGTTTATGACAAAATAATCTCCAATCAGAATTGAAGAAACTCATATTTCAACATTAACATTGTCTTTAATTTTGACTTATGTTAAATCTGGGTTCAGTTATGTTAAATAGTTTAAACAAATAATTTTGTTGCTGCACTAAGATCTCTCATAACAATGAACTTACTCTACTCGTTGAGGTTGTATATGTGTAACTTACAACAGACATATTTTGTTGTGCATATTTCTTGCAGAATCCAGTTGGTTTATATTACTAAATAAAAGTTTGGTGTGTTGATATCTGCACTGTTGTTCATGTACTTCTGTTGCATCGTCAGCTAACTTCCTCTACCTCCTTCTAACTGGGAGCTGCTATCTTCTTCTGAGAGTTGTTTCAGTCATTTTTTCAATAAGATTAAAAAATGTAATGAAAACAAAACTAAATGCTAAACTAGAAATATGCAGTATTTTCTAAAATATTAGTAATATGTAGTCAAGTGTGCTACTTTTTATTAATTAGTACCAGACATGACAGAGACTAACTAGGCTGATGGGTTTTACTTTTCCAGGTAGTAGTCTGACCCGCCCTATTGTTCCCTGGAGCCTTTGTTCCACAGTTTGGCAGAGACTTAATTTGATATTTCCTCCTGAGTTTCTGAAGACTGGCTTGTCACAGTCTGCATCTAAGACTTGTTTAGATCTATTTTTATCTGTAAACTAAGGATTATTTTTAGTCTCTTGACTTCAAACACAAAGGTTTAATACTTTTGATGTTTCTGAACAGTGATAACCTGAAAGACACCCAACGGTTTGATTTCTGAGGTTGGATTTTTACTTACAGTGTTTCTTTGGAAATGAGTGTTTACTTTGATCAATTATAGCGTAAAATGTTATATATTTAACTTATTGTTATTGCAGTATTAACAAAATACTAGAATGTAACACTGATTTAAACGTGTGTAAATTTCACAAAATGTTGATTGTGAACCTGCTGACTGTATGATTCAGACACTGGGTCTTGGAGAGTTTTTGTTAGTGCTGACGAGTTAAATTATCTGTAAAACTTCTGAAGTTAAAGCAGTGAACAGGGTTGGGATTATTGTAGTGGTGCTGTTGACCTCTCGCACTTTGTTTATGTTCACCTGTTCAGACAGACAGGTATGATTCATTTGAAAATTAGTGAGATCCAGATAAAAAATGTGGGTTTTATACCAGCATTTAGTCTCATATCAAGACTTTCCACACCAAGGCCCCGCCCTCTAACAAGTTTACAGTTAATGGTTTATTAATATGTGATAGACCAATGTCTTGTGGCCCATTTAAACTCTGAAAGAAGTTGAAGTGTGTCAAACAGCACAAAGTTTAAATAGGATTCTCCAGTCATTCCTATGGGATTGTTGGGATGTGTATTTTTGTAAAATTAGGTCACCATGGTAACTCATAAACACCAATTAAATGTAACAGCACACATCTTGCGACCAAGTTATCCATTTTGATGTATAATTTGTGTAGTTTCTTTAATTTGATTAAAGAATAATAAAGAGTCCAGGTTAGCATGTAGAACCTGCATCTCCAACCGGGCTCTAATTTAAACATCCAAATAAATGCAGAAGAACAGAAAATAAACATTGGCCCTTAGGCTTCTTTATTCATCATCCTACAACATCTGCCTTTAAGACAGATAAATTATTCACAGCTCAGAATATAAACTCTTCTACAGGGTAAAGTAGAATGGTTTGGGGATAAATGTGGATTAACTCTGTTATCAGGTCTTTTTTACCAACATTTGTGTGTCATTCATGATTCCAGACAGCTGAAGAAGCTGAGTGAGGACAGTCTCACCAAGCAGCCAGAGGAAGTCTTTGATGTCCTAGAGAAGCTGGGTGAAGGGTGAGTCATTTAGTAAGACGATAAGTGACATGGAGCGTTAAGTCTTGTAAGATGAGGCCGTCTGACTTTCTTTAATCTCTCAGTGCTTAAAGGAAATCTGAGTGTTGACAGTAGTCGACTTCAGTTTTCCATTTATTCTTTCAGACTTTGTTAGTCATTTTGTCCCTCCTGATGCCTGTCTGTATTTCTCCCTCCTTATTAGCCTCTAAGCTCCTCCCTCCTGTTGTTTGTCAGTGTAAACATTGCCTCCTCATATCCTGTTTCTCAACGCTCTTCCTGTTCTCGGCGACTGATTGACGCTGTGCCTGTGCATGTGTCATGACTGCTGTCAGTCATGTATTCAGTTTCTAGCGCAACAAAATAAACCTCTAACCACAAAATTCAGTTTATACTGCTTAGTTTTTTTTTTTTCACCACATAAATCAATCTTTAGCTGTACTGGTGTTAACACAACCTAGTACTTTTTAATAATATAGTTTGGTAGGTTTTTTGAACAATGATAATAAACTGAATCATGGAGTCCAGCAGGGACTTTTATAATAACAGATGTTGACAGCTGATAGCATTTAGTTCCTCCTCCTAGTGTAATAAAAGAACAACAAGCTGAAGCGGCCTCATACAGGACTCATGTTAAACATGACTGCAGAATTCAAAAATATCATCTTTAATTTTATACTATAAAATTACAATTACTTCATCAGTTTCTACAGTAATTGTTCAATAGTGTGTTTTTCTTTCTTTTTTTGCAATTTACTTAATGATGCACCAGATTATTCCTTAAAAATGTAATTAAACATTTAGGCTGAGTTATATTTCTAAAAGGATTTTGATCAGCTTGTGCATTGCCTTTCAGCAGCGGATCAATAAATAGAATGTGCACTATTGGTATTAGATCAAACTACAGGCTTGGCAGACCGTCAACACATTCTTATCTTTTTACCATCTAATCGGCATGTCGCCCACACATACAGCCCCTTCTAATGCACGAAAGGAGCTTCCATTGTTTAACACCTGATATCTGTAACTAGTCTTTAGTTTTTTATATCCGAATTTGAAGTAAAAGTTAGGAATCTGCGACTATTTTTTCAATAAACTGATAGTTTGGTATTAAATAGTTTATTAGTTGGTCTGTATTGACTCACACTGAAGGTTGATTTGACCGGGGAATTACGAGTGTTTTACAGGTAACAAATAACAGACTTCTCTCTTTATGTCTGCAGATCTTATGGTTGTGTATTTAAGGCCAATTACAAAGAAACTGGAGAGATTGTAGCTATCAAACAAGTTCCTGTCGAGTCTGATCTTCAAGAGATCATCAAGGAAATTTCCATCATGCAGCAGTGTAACAGGTACATGCACATGTGGGACTGTTTATCTTAATAGGTTAGAAACAGCATCGCAGGTGTTATCTGGAGGTTACAGCTTTTTAATAACAATTTAACAGCTATAAATTGTTACAACTGAGTTATCGTATCTTCTTCATACAGCAAATAGAGCCTTAGTTTTCAAAATTAAGAACTTGGATTAAATGTTTTTGGGTTTTAGTGGAAGATGTGTAGTTATATTTCAACAGATTCAGAAGGAACATTTTTTGTCTCATTACATCATCCAAGAGCATGATGGTAGTTTTGTACGACTGTTGTCAAATAACAGAAGTTATATAAATTTAAAAACTAGTTCCCGGTATTCTGACCTTCCCGTCTCTTTTCAGTCCTCATGTGGTGCGGTACTATGGCAGCTACTTCAAAAACACTGACCTTTGGATTGTCATGGAATATTGTGGTGGAGGATCAGTGTCTGATATCATCCGAATACGTAACAAGACGGTAACTTAACACTCCAACACACTCACCTACATAGAGTTTGTGCAGAGCTCAAAGCACTATGTGTGCATCAGTCTGCATCAAATGGCAAAGACAGAAGAGTTGATGCTTTACCCACAATGCACCTGAAGGATATTGACTTCTTGACAAACAAGAGGTTGAGTCACTTTTCAAGCCACTTCTGCCATTTTCTAGTTGTTTTGTTTGTTTTTAAATGTTCAAGACAAGTTTTTCAAGTTTCTTGACAAACATCACTGATTTATTATGTTTTGGCATCTGTGATATCCATCTTAGTCATCAGAATGTGACAAAAACAATGGATAGGATTCTTTCACCAAAACACCCAAAGAATGCAAGTATGTAACAACTTGTGACTGTGGAATTCTGTTCCTGCCTTAAGGCTTTGTTGTGTTTGTTTACGCTTCATAGCTCACAGAAGAGGAGATCACCACCGTCCTGCAGTCCACTCTGAAGGGTCTGGAGTATCTTCACTTCATGAGGAAGATCCACAGAGACATCAAGGCAGGCAACATCCTGCTTAACAACGAAGGTCAAGCCAAACTGGCGGACTTTGGAGTTGCTGGACAGCTCACAGTAAGAACATCTGAGTTGAAACTGAAAAAGAGACAATGAAAAGTTTTATTACATCTGATCCCACAGTGTTTTACTTAAATATGAATTGGTGTTCAGTAAAAGGCACATCAGGATTCATGTTGTACTATTTATTGACACATATTAAAGTAGCTGTTTATACCTTCACATCAGTTGACTTCACAGTATTTCTTCTGTTTTTGTCCTTGTTAGGACACCATGGCAAAGAGAAACACGGTGATTGGGACACCGTTCTGGATGGCTCCAGAGGTCATACAGGAGATTGGATACAACTGCGTGGCTGATATCTGGTCACTGGGAATAACAGCAATAGAAATGGCTGAAGGCAAACCGCCCTATGCTGACATACACCCAATGCGGGTGAGAGAGCGGGGGGACCAGGTTTTTATCTGTGTATAGCTGAAGGGTGAAAAGTTCAGAACCCACTTTACTGACCTAAACATGAGAGTTGATGTTTAACACTTCAGTTTATATCACTTTTAAAAGTACATTTGGATCATTTGTACTTGTGTTTTTTTTTCTGTAGGCGATCTTTATGATTCCCACCAACCCGCCTCCGACGTTTCGCAACCCAGATCTGTGGTCACCAGACTTTAGAGACTTTGTTAGCCAGTGTTTGGTGAAAAACCCAGAAAACCGAGCGACAGCCACACAGTTGTTACAGGTAACTTTATCTACCTATAATGATACTAACCAGCTGGTATTTGTTTAGAAAACAAGTCCTGCAAATCAGAGCAAGACCTGATGATCAGAAGCTTTGACTTTATTTTAGCTGCAAATAAATCATTACAAATTGGCATCAAGGAAACCTCTTCAAATCAGTTTCAGTCATAATTTCTGTTCTTTTTTTTGGCAGCATCCATTTATCAAGTCAGCTAAGCCCAATTCCGTCCTAAAAGCTTTGATCCAAGACGCCATGGAAATAAAACTGAGGAAACAAGAGGAGGCGGAACAGCGAGAACAAGATGCTGATGATGATGAGAATTCGGTATGGACTTACAGAATTTCTCAAAATGTGATGTAAATGGTGAAAGTGTTTTAGCTGTGAAGTTTTAAAACAGTTCACAGAATAACTTCAGAATCTGAACTGAACCCACGATCAAAGTTCTGCAAAACAAAGTTAAAAGTAATTCACACATGAACCTGAAGTTTGTTTAGGATTCTTTCTATAATTTACAGAATGATGGGTTTGATCTTTTACATCTGGAATCTACTGTCCCAAATGTGTTTCAGGATGAAGATGAGGTCGACCATGGGACGATGGTTCGAGCTGGGTCAGATGACACCGGAACCATCCGGGCTGCTAGTTCTTTAACAAGTTCCCTCAGTGGTACTATGATTGAACATGAGGACACAGGAACCATGCAGTCACAGCTTGGTACCATGGTCATCAACTCTGATGATGAGGATGAGGAAGAAGCTGGTACTATGAAAAGTAAGTTTCTCTGAGCACGACACCATTCAGCAGTGATTTACTGAGAAAAAACAGGTAAATTATTATCTACTCCAGTATTTCATGCTAATTATTTATTAGTTATTTTGGATGATTTAACAGGAACCAACTAATAAGGACAATAGTGACACTTTTAGGGGACAAAACTGTGTAAACACAGACTTGTGCCCCCCCCCACTGCCAATATTAAGATCAGAACATAACAGTTTAATTTATATACTCCATTAATCCCTCCTACATAGTTTTGAGCTGCACTGTTTAGTTTATTTTGTAAGAGTTTATCCAAAAAGAGTTTCTGACTGGTTCTTTAGCTCATGGAGAACTGGTTCATGGATTTGAATTTATCAGCAGTAAAGCAGAGTTTATTTATCCACCAGGGGGCACAGTCCCACCATTACCCGAGTCAATGTAGGTCTAAAATATTATTTTGAGTTGTGTTAGATATTTCCTTTTATTCCTGCTGTCTTAGTGAAATGTGTTTTATCTAAATACCAGTTCATGGCCCTAAAATTTGTCATGTTTCAAATTGGTTATGCGCCTCATCAGCTTAGAAATGATGGAATTATTAATTTAGGAAATACTTAATTCAGAAACTTACTGTAAATTACAAGTAGTTAAAACATCTCAGTCACTGACTGGATCAATAAATATATAAAAATGCTGATTTCTATCAGCAGTATCATATTTATTACACTTTAGTAATGTTAAAAGTTGTTTTATGAGAAAAGCAGAGTCATTGAGAAGGAGCAAAACAAACAACATACAGTAGATCATTATATCAACTTCCAGGCATTGTATTGAATATATTAACTTCTGGTTTCTCATTTATGGAGTGATGCATCAATCTGTTGGAGTCTGCAGTGTGGGAGTTGGAAACGTTAAATCTATTGCACGCTTTTGAAAAGGAGTCTCAGTAAAAGTTGGATTCTGTTCATCTGTGCTGGCACTCTGTGGGTGGGTTTTATGTTTGTTTTTATAAGCATAAAATTAACCCCATTGAGAGACATTGGAAATGTGAGTGTGTGTAAATTTACTTTCACTCTGTGTGACTGAAGTGATGCACACTCTTGAGTGTGTGAAAACCTCCCTGATGAAAGCTAAGTTATTGTGGAAGTTTATGATGTAATTTTACAACTCCCACACTGCATCTAATAAAGTTTCTGTTTAGGCCAGAGGAGCTTTGAAACATTTACCAACAGAAATTAGCTGCGTGTAGGCGAACAGTCAAACAAGTCTGAGGTAATATGCAACAGACGTGTAATGAGCAGAAACTCAGGTAGATTTGAGCTCCTAAATGTAAATATTTAAACATGCAGATTCATTTTATCTTGTGCATAAAGAGGTGAGATACTCCACATACGTTACCGATGGAAACAAAGTGTTAGAATCCAATCATTTTCATTTGTAATGTCACTCAGGACTTGCAGATCCTGATGACACACTAAATTCAAGCATACATGCAGTTTCTACCATCTAATGTCCAGTCATTGAGTTAGAATAGATCCTCTGAGCCGGTAGTTCAAACCCCTTTAACACCGGAACATTTCAGACATCATTACATTTAAACCTCAACATCCTACAGTTGTATGTTTAAGCATCTTTTAACGCCTGTAATCAAGAATGTTTCATTGGGATTTTGCGTGTAAGAGTGTGTGTTTGCTCGTTTACCAAACTAACGACTATGGTTTGATGCTGCAGGGACTCTGAGGATTAATGTAGAATATTAGCTCAGACATCGATCCTCCCTAATGATACTAAAAAATAAAAAGCTTTTTAATTTACACTGATTAAGCTATTAACCCACACTTACTCCAGCCCATATTAAAAACATTGTGTCTCATCACCGTCCTCCGCACTGCTGCAATTTATTATTAACCTAAAAACTTTGGCTGTTTTTATAAAACACTGAGTCTGAGTTGGTGGATCTCTTTATCTGGATTTTATTTATATCACACCAGTTTACAGCAGAAGTCAACTCACAGGGCTGTACCAAAAAATAAACTTTTACAATTCAAATACAGTCCAATTTAATAAATTCTGAACTTTTAAAGGGTGTTTAAAAATGTGCATCACTTTGTAGCTGAAGATGACAGGAATTAACTAAAGAGTTAGATAGAGGAACATTAGAAGTTTCAAACTAAATAGAAACCAAAGGTTTTTCATTCAGGCTCTGGGTCTTCATCCTCATACGTATGTGAGACAGACAAAAAGCTGCAACATGGTACAGAGAACATGCTAATCCTTTGTGTTATTTTATTTCTTAGTATGCAAATAGGAGTCTGTAAAATCCTTCAGGATGGTACACAGGTGACTGTATTTAAGTAAACATGTGAGTGTGTGTGTGTATGAATGACATACTGTAGTGTAAAGTGCTTTGGGAGTTATATGACTTAAGGAATGCACTATGCAAGTCCATTTACCATTTAAGTTACAGGAGTAGAGAGGGTGAAGCATAAGTGAATAAGAGTTGATAAAACATCCACCTACACAACAGCACACAGGAAAGACGGCATCATACCACATAACACAGAAACATGCTGACATCAGTTACCCCTTCAAACCTGATGCAACGTGCATGGTCTCTTGATTATTAATACTTAAATACAAATAAAAGACTCATTACAATGCCTGTACATTTCAGGATTCTGCATGGAAACTCACTAACACAATCTGCATAATGAACTTGGGACTTTCTGCAACTGAATGCACTTTGCTCCTTGTAGGGGTCCTCATTAAAAAGTCTGAAAAGCCTTTCCTTATCTCTTACAGCTATTTTACTTTATTAAAGTTTAATGTTGTTGTAGAAAGCAGTAAAAGTGAAAGACAGCCCTCTAAAGTTCACTATAGTTTAACTTGTACGTTTAAACTATAAAAGTTGTTACCCTAAGTATTTGCAGTATATACAGAATGCTCTGAATTTCTTTAGTTTCTGTTCTAAAAATCTGCTGTCAACGAGCATTGTTAATACCATCTCATCAAATAATACATCTCATCAAATGATGGAAGTGCAGAGACACAAGCTGAAATTACTCCAGAGTTCTTTAGAGTCTTAATCAGAAAAACAGAAAATATTTGTTTTCTTATTAAATTTAAAAACACTGTTTTTGGGAGATATTTGGTCAGACAAATACAATCGTGTCAGAGCAGAGAAGAAAAGAATCAGCGGGTGATGATCAGTAATACAAATACTAAATTAAAGCCATTTTTTTTCTTCTACGTGCTTCTAATCAAAATTAATTTTATAAACAAAATGTTCTTGTTTGTTCCTGTAAAACATCTTTCTTCTTACTTTCTCTGTAGTTAAAACATCTTTTGTCAGAAAACGGAAATATGAAACAAAAATGTTGCTGTTTAAGATCCATGAGTGGAACTTTATGACTTCTGTTGTCACTCAGCTTCTCTGTATTTACATTTATAATTAAACAAATTCTGGCTAACACATGAGCCAATAAATGCAGTAAAACTTTTATTTTCTCGTTTGGCTCCGTTCTCTGTTTTTCATGAGCCGATTTGTTTAGTTTGTGTTTGTTAAGCTCCTAATTACATAGTGGATACATTGAGCATGGGTGTTTCTGCTCATAATGCATGCTATGAAAAATTTAAACTGGACCTCATTAAAGTTGTATCTTCGCTTTATATAGACAAACGGATCAATTGATGATGTCTCTTTGGCCTGTTTTATCCTGAGATGCATCAGGCTGTAGTTTAGGAGGTTTATTGTAAGCACCTCACGTTTACTAAAGCTTCTGTCTCTCTGGGGTTTTTGGAAGAAGCTTGTTAGAGAAAATTGCTCTGCTTTGAGTTATATAACAGATTAGCCTAAAGTGGAAAGATAATATGGTTTATTCCTTAACTCACAAATGAGATTATAAACTCCTGGATGGAGAGCGGCCACTCCCACATTTTGCTGCATGAATTTTCTCTCTCCAAAATCTTCATTTGCTTTCTTCCCTTAAGTGGTATATGATAAATGGTGTGTACTTGTATTGCACATTTTAAAGTCAGATGACTTAAATCATCGTCTTGAAAATGTGACATGTTGTTCATAAAAGTTAGAAGAACACCTGACAGAAGGCTTGTTAGAAACAATGTGTACATACAGAAGTTTAAACCCAGAGACACATTTAACACCGTTCACTAACTTTTTTGCGTTGGCATAGCAACAAAGCACAGGAGGTTACAATTTATTGAGATATAAAGCGCAGTTGGAAAGTGTTTGTGACCAGTCAGATAATTGCTCAAGTTACCAAACAACACAAGATACCAAGCAGTAAGTGAAGAGATATTAGATTTTTTATGATTCTGACCTTCTGGTATCTGATTATGTTGGAGGGGGGTATAAGTTTGGGGGGATTTCCTTATTGGGGGAAACTATTTCAAGTTTCCTAAAATAAAACCAGATCAGTGTCTGAGAACAAACTGTTAAGTTGAATTTATACTCCAATATGAACTCGGATCTACAAGTTAGACCAGCGCTAGTTGGCGTTATTCACCTGAATACCACCAGCGGTATATAATAATGTATGTTTCTCACAGAGATGGTTTAAAGTCTACATGATCACTATCACAAGATATTATAGAGTTTAATTTAGAAGCAGCGGTCTAAGCTGAAGTCATTAGCTACGTTTACATGGGCACATTTAATTGGAATAAACGCCCAATCGGAAAAAAAATACGTCATGTAAACATGTCAATCAGAATGTTTTGATCCGATGCAGCCTGATCAGAATGAAATTTACTTCCGATCGAGAGGGGTGGTTTTGTCCGATCTTCATTAGGATAGACGTGCATGTATACACCCGTTCGGAAAGAAAGGGTGATAAAAGCCCACTGCGCATGCGTACAACTTCAGCGTGATGTCTTTCCACTTTCACAGACTCGAGTAGAAAACAGCGGGAAGTAAACAGAAGTGGTCTGCTGGTGCAGTCATCCTGTCATCCTGCTCTCCTCTCCTGTGGTGGAGGAGCAGTAGCAATATGTATTCAGCCGCTAGCTTGGTTAATGCGACCAGTAAAAACCCAAACATAAAGGTAATCACCTGCAGAAGGTCCATATTGGGGATAACGTGAGTCAGATCGAGCACACGATGGGGCGGGAAAGACGTGCAGAAAGGACGGAGTTTGTTTACTTTTTTTTCTTCCACCGGAAAGACAACTCGCTGTGCGCATGCTCAACTCATTTAACCTGATTGAGTGCTTGGTGCATGTGTACTCATGGCATGATCAGATCATTTCAGTTAGTGTCCATGTAAACAGGGATTTGGGAATTCAGATCGACCAAGATTTTAATCAGATTGGGGAAATTTGGCGTATGTAAACGTAGCTATTGTCTGTATAAAAAGGGTCATGTGATATGGACATGTTGAATTTGGAAGTGTAAACAGTATTTCAGATTAAATGGGGTTAACTATATTTTCAAAAGTCTTAGTTGTATTGGTCATTAAACAACAAAGAAGTTAGAATAAATGTACATAAATAAATTTGAATCCCTTACCCTCTACCTCTAACACTGAACCACTAGTTATAGCTGCAAGGTGCCAGCCTTTATAGCCATGATACTTAGAGAGATAGCTTTTAGGCTGTCCTAATGTAATTAAACGGTCTGATGTTTGTTCATAGACTGACCTTTTTATTTTTAAATTGTGTGTTGAGCTTCTGTGTTCGTGACTCATCAAGGAGGGCGTCGTATTTCCTCTTTTAATGTCAGTAGAGGCAAAAAAAGATTTTACTTATTAGACAAGAAATTATCAAAATGCATCAATTCATCATTAAAAGCTTTGAATTAATACAAGCTGGACATCATCCTGGGTTGTGATCTAAATAAGTCTTCACTCATTTTAACTTGAATAAAGCCTGAGTCACCATTGTGGCATTTGACTGATCTCAGTACTTGCGTTATTGATCATAAATCTACCTAAGTACGGTCATAAACTAACTGTAATTTCCTTTTGGTGTAACTCGCCCATCCCTCCCCCCTCCCCTCCCCCATCAGGGTGACATGAATCCTAAAGTCTTGGGACCACAGCTTAATCACTCCTGATAAAACTGAAGAAAGGTTTGAGAGGTCGACCAGATAAAGTTGAAATTTGTTGCAGAGATGGAAACTTTTCACACTATTCTCTGAGTTGTTGTTTGTTTTTGCTTTCCACTGTGACGTGTGAGCTGTAGGAGCTCAGTAACACCACAGCTTATTAAAACCATGAATCCAACTCTGAAGCACACTGAAGCCCCACTAGTGCGCTCTCTTGTGTTAAATGTGTGACAGTAATCCATGAAAGTAAATGCATATTGACACATCTGAGCAGGTTGTATGATCACAGGTGTTATTACAGCTTTTTTTTTCCTAATCACACACATGCAGGTTTTTTAACCCTCTCATGCACAGTGGAAAGTTACAGCTAGTTTTCTGAACATGTTTATTTTTTATAAGCCACCACATTTGACTCTAGTGTGACTCAACAGACTGCCACCCACTGACAGTATATGTTCTTATAATACTGTAAGGATGATGTCATAATGATATAATCAGCATGTGATAGTCAAAACACGCCATTCACCTGAAAACTATTTGTTTAAAAAATGTCACACAAATAAAGTTTAATATAAAGATAAATGACAAAGAGTCATAAAAAGTTCAGAGCTGTAGTTTTTTTCCAGGTATGTTCTTTTTTGTTGTTTTGTTTGTTTGTTTGTTTGTTTTTTTGGCTGGATAAACTTGACTGAGGATATAATTCATGCATTGAAGGGTTACACAGCTGGTATTTATATACCATTTAAAAATCAATTATTGAGAGAAATACTTTGCAGTCGTTGTGATATTATTGTTGAATGAGTAGTTCATACGAAAAGAACGTTTACTATATTTATAAATGGACTAAAGAGTCAAATTGTCTTAACTTCAAAAGGAGTTAAAATATATAAAGTACAACTATTGAACAGAAAAAAGGAAATATAGAGTGAAAGAGGTTTCCAGATGTTTTTTTTCTCCCACTGCAGCTAACCATGTCAACAATATCAATACTTTCACATCTTTAAGTATTGATAAGAAATGCTACGCAACTTCTAAGTTGCTTAATTATCAGTCCTCTAAACCCTAAGAGTTTCTGAAAAACTCTAGAATGTTAAGGAAAACTTTATTTTGGGGAAATTATAGATATGAAATCAAAAGAACTGAAGACATGAAGCTTTGCACTCCTGTGTAACTGATGGTTTGGTTGTGTTACACAGGGAGAGATGAGACGATACAGCCCGCCAAGCCGTCCTTCCTCGAGTACTTTGAGCAAAAAGAGAAAGAGGCAAACAATCATGACGGACGCAGAGAAAACAACGCAGACAACCGCAAACTGCCACCTGAAGGAGATCTGGAAGTGGTGAGTGACGTGTTCTAATGGTACTAGTACATCTGAAGTTGTCTGTTTGTAGTGAAGTGTTTTACACACCTTCAGTCTGTGATCATAAACAGCTCTGGGCTTCAATCCATTTCAAGTTTTTATAGTTTGGGTTACTTGTTACTGTCACACACTTTGACAGCACCAGTTTATTCAGCACAGCATGAAAAGGCTCCCGGTTAAAAGACACGTTTGTTTCTGAGGGAGAAATCTATAGAAATCTGTGTATGATGTCGTTAAACATCTGAATCAGTGTAAAAATCATAAAAATCCAAGATCGTACAGTTTGACTTAAGAACAAGTTATCTGTTTACAATTAAAATAAATAAAGCGTCAGAATCACGTGAGTCAAATTATCCTTCGATCTGTTAAGTGTCATTATACTGGCCTCAGATCAGCTGGTGTAGTTCACAGAGGATTTTCAGTCATTTCTATTTGGACTTTTATGGCGTATTAAAATTTCCTCATTACTTTCAACCTGTTTTTGTTTGATTTTTTAATCTTGCGTTATTTAATTAGACTGATTTTACTATCACGTGTGACGTTTCATTGCGTTTAAAGCCTTTAATGTTTCTTCTTACAGTAAAAAAGCAGGTGGTGTTTGTGTTGCTCTGAGACATTTACACAGGACAAACAGCTGCTGCTTGAATTAAATATTAAACGTGACCTTTTAAATATGAGGTGTTTTTTTTCTATCACACAGCACATTTTTACCTTTTAGCTTCTCACAGAATGAATGTTTTCACTTCTCTGAAAGCTAAAATATGAAACTCTGATTCCTCTGTGATTTTTGATAAAGTTAATAGAATGCTTTAACTCAATAAAAACATTCAGCACCTTGTTTCATACATGAAGGATCATGTGATGAATATGTAGTTCTGATCACATCTGTTTTACATAATTACGTTCATACAGATAATTGTATATTTTGACTGGCCTCATTTTTTGTCTGTTTCTNTGCACTCCTGTGTAACTGATGGTTTGGTTGTGTTACACAGGGAGAGATGAGACGATACAGCCCGCCAAGCCGTCCTTCCTCGAGTACTTTGAGCAAAAAGAGAAAGAGGCAAACAATCATGACGGACGCAGAGAAAACAACGCAGACAACCGCAAACTGCCACCTGAAGGAGATCTAGAAGTGGTGAGTGACGTGTTCTAATGGTACTAGTACATCTGAAGTGTTTTACACACCTTCAGTCTGTGATCATAAACAGCTCTGGGCTTCAATCCATTTCAAGTTTTTATAGTTTGGGTTACTTGTTACTGTCACACACTTTGACAGCACCAGTTTATTCAGCACAGCATGAAAAGGCTCCCGGTTAAAAGACACGTTTGTTTCTGAGGGAGAAATCTATAGAAATCTGTGTATGATGTCGTTAAACATCTGAATCAGTGTAAAAATCATAAAAATCCAAGATCGTACAGTTTGACTTAAGAACAGGACTGAAGTTATCTGTTTACAATTAAAATAAATAAAGCGTCAGAATCACGTGAGTCAAATTATCCTTCGATCTGTTAAGTGTCATTATACTGGCCTCAGATCAGCTGGTGTAGTTCACAGAGGATTTTCAGTCATTTCTATTTGGACTTTTATGGCGTATTAAAATTTCCTCATTACTTTCAACCTGTTTTTGTTTGATTTTTTAATCTTGCGTTGCTTCCACACTTTGATGGTATTTAATTAGACTGATTTTACTATCACGTGTGACGTTTCATTGCGTTTAAAGCCTTTAATGTTTCTTCTTACAGTAAAAAAGCAGGTGGTGTTTGTGTTGCTCTGAGACATTTACACAGGACAAACAGCTGCTGCTTGAATTAAATATTAAACGTGACCTTTTAAATATGAGGTGTTTTTTTTCTATCACACAGCACATTTTTACCTTTTAGCTGCTCACAGAATGAATGTTTTCACTTCTCTGAAAGCTAAAATATGAAACTCTGATTCCTCTGTGATTTTTGATAAAGTTAATAGAATGCTTTAACTCAATAAAAACATTCAGCACCTTGTTTCATACATGAAGGATCATGTGATGAATATGTAGTTCTGATCACATCTGTTTTACATAATTACGTTCATACAGATAATTGTATATTTTGACTGGCCTCATTTTTTGTCTGTTTCTAAAAAAAAGAACAAAAGGCTGTTAGTGCTGGTAAAAACACGCGCGTGTGACTTCATCATTTTTTGATGAGCTGACTGTTTGTGTGTTTCATGCAGCTATTAAAGCTCAGATTTCTGTCTTTGTGGATTTGACGTTGTTCCACTCACACACAGTGACAGGTAGCTGCTGCATGACCCAGATTCATCCTCCATGTTTTTAACACACAGCCTCGTCCTCAAAAGATTCATTTTATCACCTGCTGTCAGATTTTACAACCGTCACACAAATCCCACCTTTAAGAAGAAAATCAGCTCATACTGAGGCCCAAAAGGAGTAAAGAACAAAGAACTGAGAAGTCCGACCTTTCAGTTCTGCTCAGGAGAATATAAAGAGATAAACGTTCATCGTGCATGTAGTAAAACCAGAACCATGATGGTCGTGTTGTAAAGTTACAAGGAATGTTTGTTGCAGAAACACTTCATATTTCTGTACTTTAGCATCAGCGTGACGCGTGTCCTGCTAAGTTAACATCATGGTCAGTTAACTTCACTCGACAGCAGGTTTGATTTATTGTTTCATTTGGATCAGAAATATAAGAATAAAACACATTTTCTTTTGGCTTCTGTGAGACATGAAAGCAGCTTCATTCAGACTGTGTTTAATCTCAGACGTCTTCTCTGGTTGAAACATCCCATCATCTTGTAGTTAGAGACTTTTACTCTGTTTACTTCAGCTGTTGAAGGTCGTCTGGTTAGTCGTTTATACAGTAACATTATATACATGTAGATTGTTTCTCATTGTCCACCATTTCATCACAGTTTTACTCGTGTCAGCTTCAGTTCAGTGACAATACAGCACAGAGCTTGTGGTTGGAATGCACTAACCTAAATAATTCATGAAAAGCAGATGTAGAAGAACCCGTCTCCTGCTTCGTTCTGTCCGATTCACTTTTAGCTACATATTCCTTCAGTCTATTTTTATTCACACTTTGCATGTGTTCCCCTTTTCAGCTCATCCCTCCTGCTGCTTTTTGGGTGTTTCTATTGCTCCGATCTCCCGTCAGAGCAAACCTGAGTGACCACAGAGACGTGTCATAGTCCCTGACCGAAGGTTCAGTTTCAGGTTAAAGGTTCAATCTAGTCAACAGCTAATGAACCTACCATGAGTTACATGTTCCATCCAGGTTTAACAGACCCAAAAGCCACATCAGAAACCCACAACAGGTTTTCAGTTATCATGTAGACCAGAGAGCCTGTAATATAACAGGAAGTAGGTCTGTTCAGCATAAAGAAGTGAAACATCCTCAGACTACATCCTGGTTCTTAGTTCAGGAGTTCAGTTCTGATTGATCTGTTTAATGAGGCAGTATTTTTTGCTGGATAGTGACGTACAGCATTTGTTGGGATTTGATTCATATTTGGCAACATTTTCAGTCGTAACTGAATTCCACAAGCACTTTGATCCAAAGATTATAATAATAGAATTATAAGAAACTTTTCAGGTGTGCTTGTTGAATGATTTAGATTGTAATCAATGACATTGCCTGGTTTGCAATAAAAGTGATTTTCTTTATGTATTTGTAATCCTTTTACTAACAGTAATCCTGATAATTTATTCATTTTTTTATGTAAACAGTGAACAGAGCTGACAGTGTGACCTCAGCGACTGTTTTCCCGTGAACCTTGATGTGGTTCAATCTCAGGATGTTTCACCTTCTGTTCATGGTTATCTGGGTAGTGGACTAGGACAGCAGTGTTATTTTAGCTTTATTGATTGTGGGTAATAAATAGCTTGAGAGCATTGTGCTGCTGGTAAGAGCTAAGATGGGAAACCTGCTGGGGGGGGGTTGTGGCTACAGCTGAGCAGCGTATTGCATGTCAATACATGCAGCCTGTGAAAGCCACTAAAATAGACACACTGATCAGACACCTGCTGTCATGTATGTTTTGGTTGTAATGGACTTGGGTTTGGAAGATCTGTCAGTACCAGAATATTTTAACAACAGTGATGAGGCGTGTTTTTACTAATCTGTTTCCCAGCCACAGCTGCTATAAATCCATGTTGTTTTTAAGTGACTCAGCCTGTTTCAAGGTTTCGACAATCAATCCAGAGACTTTAAAAACAACAAACAGTAAGGGATTATTTATTTATAATAATTTTTGAGAAAAGGCGTTTGAGATACTTGGTGTTAAATCAGTACAAAATAACTTTTAAAACTTTAAGCTAAAGTTTTGAAACTTGTCTAAGTGGAAACTCATCGAAAAACATGTTCAGCTTCATATTAGACACTCTGGACCCTCCGATGGACCAACAATAGACTAAATAACTTCAGTAATTCGAAACAAAACAGTTTGAGCTCATTTTCACTTGGAGGATTAATCTATAATCACAGATTCTTAATTCACAGTTAAAACTGAATAATTTTTATAAAACTATAGATTTAACTTTAACCAGTTTAGATTACCAGTTACTTGTTTTCTACTAAAATGGATAAACATTTTCTCAGATGGTAAAAACGAAGGAAACGTTGCAGTTCAGCCTCGATATGCAGTGATGGAAATGTTTATGTGAAAGTTCTCATCAGACAGTTTATTGTATCTGTGTGTAGGTGAGTACGTGGTCGGTGGAGGAGCTGCGGATGAGACTCGCGTCTCTGGACCCTCAGATGGAGCAGGAGATCGAGGAGATCCGTCAGCGTTACCTGGCCAAGCGGCAGCCCATTCTCGATGCCATTGAAGCTAAAAAGCGTCTGCAGCAGAATTTCTGAGAAGGATCTGCAGAGATCTTTACAGAACAACAACAACCAGATGGTTCCTTTAGTTTTCTGCTGAGGTTTTGCTGAATGTTTCCTCCTGATTCCTGGACACAAGAGGACGCAGTTAGATGTGATGTTTGGAAAACGATCTAAAAATCTGGGATTATTTTTGCTTTGGATGTGAAACTTAATGTGAGAGGAACCTCGGCAGAGCTGTCATCTGTTTAACAGAATAATCTGCCCTCTTAAAGCTCTCGCTCATCTTAAGAATGATGGTTGAAGAACATTTGATCTGGATCGGATCAGTTTTTTCCACCTTTTTCAAGCTTGGACACATCTGTCATAAACTGCAGAGACATTTCTCAGACCTTCAGATCTTTAAGGTTCTTTTTGTTTGCTTTGTCATTGGGTACTTTGTTCTCAAGTGTTCCTCTGTTCTTCCCATTGCTGAAAAAAATGTGATGCTGCTAAATGTTTCAGTGTTTCCTCTCCAGACTGTGAAAATCAAGAAAAAGAAACGATGAAAAAAAATTCAGGAAAGCGGAGACGACAGGATGAAGATTGTTGGTTTACTTCACCAAACAACTGCCTCGTGCATGGGTCAAAATCAGAAAACATGTCTGCACATCAGAGTTTTCTAAAGGTTTAAAACAACATGAGAGCAGATGTTTATGGTCCGACTGAATTCTCATTCTTTTTGTTCTCCTCTTTAACTTGATTATTTACTCGTTCACCGTCTGTTTATTTACTCACTTTCTTAATCAGGTACATGTTCCTGTTTCCAGCACCCTGTCGAATGCACAGCTGGTTGATGTCATAGTACATAGGAAACTGTGATGATATGACCACAGGTTTGTGCTTCATATCCGCAGACAATTTCAATCTTCTTTTTTTATTCATCAGGTTTGGAAATATATTTTTTCACAGAGGTGTTTTATCAAATTGACAAACAGTAGAAATATTTCATAAAGTAGGAAGAAAGCTGTGACTGTATGACTGTTTTTCCACGTGGGAGCAACTCAGTAACTGAAGTTGTGCTTGATGAACTTTTTTCCTCTAAAACACTGGTTTGAAACGGCAGCTGATGGAGAAAACTTCTTCATTTTCTTCAGTTTTGTTATAATCTTTAACTGGATAGATCAAACAGGACATTTGAGTGTTGGTCCGACTTAAACTAAACTCCCCCCTGAATAGAGAAACATTTTAAAACACAAGTTTATGACATGGAATGACGTTTGACAGTGTTTTATTGTTTTGGTCAGCGATGTCTGAAGGTCTTTCTGGCAAGAAAACAAACCAATTCTGCTTCACAGAACTGTAATCAGCATTTTGTCAGTATTCATAAAGTGGTTTATCACACGGCATAATAACAGAGATGAGGAATCTCTAGTGTTTACAAAGTTTTCCAACAAATGTAACTCCAAATTACAAAATCTTTAACTTTCTGAACATCCTGCACATTTTTATAGAAACTCTTCTGCTTGAATCCATCAGGAAGTAGATTCATTTACATTGTTATCAGAAAAGTTTTCTTCTTCCTCTTTATAAACCAACATTAAATGATTAAAGTAGGAAGACGGAGTTACTTCCTGTACTTGGTTTTTGGGTCTCCATTTATAACCTTTTGGATTGTTTATGACTCGCGGCTGGAAGTAAAATTTCACCTCTGATCTGTGAAAAAGTTCCAGCTGCCTGCGCTGATTCACCAATTTGAATGTTTCATATAAATTAGAGTTTATAGTTTAGGTGTTTCTAACTGTTGAATGTACCTAAATGTTATAAGGGAATTTAATTAACAATTTTGCCTATTTTTTTTTTTTTTACCACCAGTGTCTTTTTTTACTGGTAATTTGGAAACGTTTGTGTCCTTTCTCAACAAGCTTTTATTTTCTGGATTTATCTTTTTTTACCCCAGCACCACTGAACCTTACAAACCCTCCCCAAAATAAATGGAAACAACTGCCTCGGACCTCAGACTGAAGCTGATCGAGGTCTGATCCAGCGTTACTTCTAACATTCCAAATTATCAAGCACATCTGACATATTTGGTTTTCATCCCACACAAAAAGGGACCATATATATTTTTTTACGTAGCTTTAGTGGCGACACAGACGGACAGATGATGGTTGTCAGAATCAAAATGAGCTTCTCAGGTCAGGAAACTCCTCAGGGGTGTCAAATAATGACAGCAGTGATAAGAAACTACTGTAGACTCTCTACAGACTCACGTCTGATGAGCAACACTCTGCTGTCAGCGCACGTTGTAACTCAGTTCATGTGCTGAAAGGTTTGTGTGTGTGATGGAGGGAAATCCCTCAGCTGGAAACAGAAAGCTGTCATTTATTTCTGTGCTTTTTAACATGACTCATGAGCACAAATTCTTTTCTGTTGTGTTACAAGCAAAGTTAAAGATGTTTTTCTCTCTGCCTTACGTACTTCACTCTGGATGCACTGTGTTTGTGTGGGTGTGTTTCTTTTGTAATTGAAAAATAAACACTGGTCATCGTTCTTTGCTGGAGTTACACCACAAAAAAAGGGCAAAAAACTGTAGAAATAATGTAGCCTTATTAATGTAGATGCATGATGTGTAAAGCGCTGACGGATTTTCCACGCTGCAGTTTCAGGAAATTAGTCGAAATCACTGGATGGAAGGGAAACTTTTCTCATGTTTGAATTTAAACTTTGTTTTCTTTCTAGGTTTCTGCAGAAATCTGTAGCTCTACATAAAACTTCTGTAAAACCTTTCCAGTGACGTTAATTGTGCAAAAAAATCCAATTTCTAAAGTTCGGCAGATTATGGACTGTTTCATTTAGCTGCGATTTAATTTATTTAGATGCTTTAGGTGAGGAATTGGTTTTAATC
Source organism: Pachypanchax playfairii (assembly GCA_006937955.1). Taxonomy (NCBI): domain Eukaryota; kingdom Metazoa; phylum Chordata; class Actinopteri; order Cyprinodontiformes; family Aplocheilidae; genus Pachypanchax; species Pachypanchax playfairii. Next base: position 8,845,792 of record SSNP01000003.1, on the reverse strand, counting down.
AGTTAATTAGAAAGTTAAAATCCTGCTGAAACACATGGAGTTTCTGGATTCATCATTTCTCGAGTGTTACTGCTGCAGAAAATCTGTTTTAGATCTTTTTGTTTTTTTACTGGTTAATATCTCAGCTGGGTTTAAAATGTGTAAACAAACATTGTAAGGATTAAAGACTAAACCATGAGCAGCCACTGGCTTTTATTAGAAACTTCAAAAGTGAACAAATAAAACTGGGATTAAAGAACATCTTCCATCAGAAAGCAGTTTATTACTGATCAGTTTCACGTCAGCGTGTCAGAATCTGAGGTTTACCTGCTTTAAAGCACAGCATGCAGTGCATATGTTGTGATCACTGGCATTTGGTTTCTGTATTTTATTTGTTTGCTTCTCTAATAAAGACAGCATGGTAAACATGGCACCTGTCTCTTTCCTTTACTTTTCATCTTGGAGTGGACGACGCAGCAACTAAACCTGCTGCTGTCCTGACTTTCTAAAAGCCTTTTCTTGTCCCATTAGATCCAACACAAACTCTAAAACCTTTAAGGCTTTCGCTGCTTTGTTTCCCCTCCATGCTGAGAGTTCCATCTGCCAAAATAGCTTAAATGAATATTTAATCAGGCAACAACTAATCTGATCTCCCCCTCCTTCACCGTCTGCTGCCTCTTTAAACTCAAATTAGAGAAACAGATGAAGCAAGCAGAATAGTTTTATCTGAATGGTTGTATTGTTTGTTGCAAGTTTTAAAGTTTTCCTGACATTAATGTGGGAGCAACAACTTTTTCATGGGATTAATTTCACATAGGAGCCAAAACGTAATCAGGATCTTTATCTACGTCGAGCTCCTTCAGCTGTCAAATCAAAATACCTCAAACAATCTTCAACTCAGAAAACAATCCACATACGGAAAACATAAGTACATAAACTATAACAAAATGGCTCTTTTATGACATAGTACTTATAAAACAACTAGAACAAATCCTTAAAGTTGTAGTCTCTTCCTTTTGTATGCACTAAAAGAAATGGAGTGCATTAGCTGCACTCCTTTCAACTATAGTGCTGCAGTAAATATTGTAGCATGCCAGCAACTACATTTCAGAATCTTTGGAGGTTACATCACTCTGGTTGCAACACAAGCTGCTGAATGATGCATTAAAGATGACGTGAATAACAACTTTAAAGCATAAGAAATGAAACAACAGCAAAAATCTGAAACAACAACAGATTAAACAATCTGCCGTCTCTCTGTAGTATATCTGACCTCCCCTCTCAGAGTCAGCTGCACTAATTTTAAGGATTTTGTTAATTTTGGGAAACAGGTTTGTTGGCACTGTTTGAGACAGTATCTTGCAGACCTTACGACGCCGTGCTGCAGGATTAGCGTGCTCGCAGGCCTGAGTAATGAGCTGAGTGGGTGACCTCACTCTTCTGTTGACATCTTTTCTGTGACTACTGGAATGATTAACCTCACACCTCCAGCAGGTACCTGACTCTGAAACCATGGTCAGCCATCACCTCATCATCCGCATGCAAATGGTCCAGAACTCCAGAGTTCTGTGTTGAGTATCTTTTACCACATTCACCATCATGAGCATCTGAAACAAACATGATTCCAGAAGTAGGAACAGCCACTAAATATTTTACAGCGTTGCTGGTATTCTGGTGACTCTTTGATTTCCTTCTAGAGTTCAAGTTTTTGGGTTCTGTAGGACAAACCCAGCGCAGCCTTTTAAACAGGTTGTGTTTGAAGGTGTTTTTGGAAAGCTTCTGATAATGTAGCTTTAGTTGCTTCATGAGGAAACGACGGTACAAGATTCTGTGTCATGATAGTAGGCTCTGGTGAACAGGTGTGGTCCGGCCACTGGGTCTGAACATCCTGAGTGACGTTGATGTCTGTTTGATCTCTACACAGTCCCCTAAAACAAATACACATTTCATAAGTACAAAATAGGCAACAGAAGACATTAGCTTTTTGTTAACACACATTTACTGACAGGACTCTTGTGTAGTTTATTCTTTTTTCTTCTTACAGATAAAGTCATACTTGCTGTAGTTGGTTTCTTGGGACTGAAGCTGGATCTCTTCAGGAGTTCTCCTCTCGTATCCTAGCTACAGATTTAGAAAAGGATTTTCCTCCGTTGGCTGAACAAACTGAAATGAACACAGAAATTTCAGTGGACTCATCAAATTTAGGTCCATCTGCCACATTCTGCTCATTTTGGAGTAAGCAGTAAGATCTGAACCGCAGGTCACATGATCATTCTTGTTTGTTTTGGTTGCAGGTTCAGCTTGGTGATCTGACAGTAGGTACAGATGTGAACAACACAGTAAGTACTGGAGCTGTATGGAGACGACCCAAAAAGTACATGTGTCTCAGTAACTTTAAAAACAACAAGAAAAAAAAACAGAATAAGAATTTTCTTTCAAAATAACCCACTTTAGACAATTTGCTGCTCCTGCTATTACCAGAAGTTCTTCAGTTCTACTGTTACTCCAGTGCTGTTACAGCCTGACAGTGGCAGCCATGTTGCTCCACTGCAAAATGTCTTTTTCCTTTTGTTATACTAAAGTTAGCAGTTAATGAAGGTTTAGTTATTGTCAGCTGAGATAAATACAGAACTATTAGTTAATCATGTTGGTGGCGGCATCATGAGTCATCCTGCAGTCTGAGACTTAGATGGACTTTACTTTTGCTTTTACAAACATTAACTCTGCAGAAGAAAGTGGTGCTTTTCTTGTCATATAACTGAAACTTTAAGTATTGTGGACACTTAGTCATTCAACCCAGAAAACAAAACAAAATAAAAAAAGATAAACTTATAAATATATTTAAAAGTTTTGTATATTTAAACATATTTCAGTAAAACCCTGTTTTCTATGAAGATGTGTTGTTGTTGTTTCGGGTGTAGTTAAATGCGGTTGAGGTGTTTGTGTGGTTTGTTCAGTTAGCTGCAGAACGACTCCCCTAAGATGAAGCAGCTTTCTGCTGATTCCTAATAACATGTTCAGTCTCCTCATAAAGAGAAGGATTCCTGCCGTGATGCGTGCACTGAGGAGAGATTTAATCTGATATACACCAGCAAATTTGTAAATAAAATTCCAGCCGGTGAAGCAGAAGCATTCCAGGTGTTTTTAGAGCTACAGAACTGGACTGGTTTTCTCTTTTAAACTTAAGATATTTTTAGTTGATCCAAAAATTCAAATTCTGATTAGATTTTTTTTAAAAGAAACCAAAAATATCAATAACATATTTGATGAAAATGTAAAAATGAGGCAAACTGAATGCAGGGGGTCCACCAACCAGCAAACAGGGTGACGGGACCCACAGAAAGAGCTGTACAAAAATCAAAAGCTAATTAACAAGAAAAGTTACAACAAAAGCAAATTTACAACATAAATCCCATAAATAAGATCAAGTTTTAAGCTTTGTTCAGTAGTAATAAACAGATGCATTACTGAGAACTTTAGTTTGGCTTACACAACCATTTCATGAAGCTCATGCATCATCCTTAAGATTCAAGAATTACACTTAAACACCATGAAATTTTTTTTTAAGGGAGGCTAAAAATAGCCTCAATTTCTCTCGCTCTCCTTTTTTTAATCCCCAGCTTTCCCTAGAAGACCTTCAAACTCTGTTGGCATCATCTTTGCTTTTAATTTAATGCTCTCACATAAGAAAACCTTCTGGAAAACGCGTCCTGCCCAAGCATCCATTTAGTGAAACATAATCTGAGCTGCAAAACAATCTTCATTTCATTCCTCTGGTTCAGACCCACAGTTCTGCCTCCTCATCAATCAAAAAGTGTTTGTCTTCTTGAGCCTCATCTCTCTGAGTCAACACTGTAAAAAAAGCAAACTTCTCAAGTCAAGGTTTAATTACCGCAACCTTAACACCAGGATTAGATAGATGACAACAAGCGTTTCTCATTTTTCTTTCCATTTTATTCACAGTCTGTCTGGATGTGAAAATAATGTCAACGTGTCTGACAAACAGCGTTTCTGCTTGAGCTGATTCTGAGGCCACAGCTGATGAGCAAACCACATCCCTTTTTACTTGTTTGATGAATGTTTAAGTGAAAATGAATGGAGAGAGCTAATGAATTAATACTAAAACAAATGCTTCTGCTGCAGCTGGGTTTATAGGACAAAGTGAATAAAAACATTAAGATGCAGAAATAACTGAAAACATTTAGGGAGGAAACCTAGTTTGACCAAAAGAAACAAGATCCATTGAAATTCAGATGAGACATCACAAACAAATCTACAAATCCAAAACCATGACAGTCAACATCTGAGACCAGGAGGGAGAGACCAGACTGTTTCTCTGCTGCCTTTTTCCACCATCCAAAAACCCCTCAGAGGCTGTGTCTGCCCCTCACCTACTCCACTTAAATAAATTAACAGAAGAGGAGCAAATCATAAAAACTTTATCAAAATGAAGACAACTTTCTCCAAGGATTCACAGAGTGCAGTTGCCATGGTAGAGCAAAGAGAGAGAGAGACCCCTGGTATAAGCTATAAGAAGAGATGCTGTTAGCATTGGAGTAAAAATGTGCACCTCCACTCTTCACCACCAATTCACCACCTCCCAACTCTATTCAGCTCCAGCTGTCGGCTCCTCTGAGGACATTGCCGTGCAGGTGAAAGGTACCGCTGCCGTGCGTAATTCAAGTGATGCTTTGATAAAAATACGTCACAAATTCTTCAATAAAATAACTGGTGAGTGAATCAGAAAACGTTGCAACAACATTCAGTCAAACTGAATTTATTTCTGCCCATCAGGAATTTGTTTCCATTGCAATGACGCCCTCTAAGAAAAGGAGACAGAGTAACTCGGATCAGACGTCTTCTTGGATTTATTCAGAGCTTTAAAGTGTTCGTTAGAAATAAAATAAATAAATAACCTGCTATTTAGAATTTTACTTCTTCTACAAAGCAGGAGACAAGGTGAGACAGGTGAAAAAAAAACATGAAAGGGAGGTGAGACCATTCCCCATGAAACTGAAAAAGCAGTTGCCATAGTAACACAGGTGATCACTTACTGTACGTTTTGCACTTGTAAAGTATTTTTATTTGAAGAATGTTTTTCAGTGTTCATGTATTATTTTCAGAGATTATGGCCTTGGCCAACTTTCCAAGTTGTTCAAGCGGGCGTCATGGTGATGCAGCAGTTAACAATATCCTGACACACCAAGTAGGTTGCAGGTTCAAATCTCAGCCAAGGACTTTTTGTGTGAAATCCTCCTTGTTTGTGGGTTTATTTGTTATTTTTTTCAGATACTCAAAGCGACTCCCTTAAACTAAAATCCTGAGTGTTAGGGTTACTTAGACAATCTGATCTTTAGCTGTGAGCATGTGCATGAATGGCTGCCAGTGTTGTGTTTTCGTCTTTGCCCTGAGATGGACTGCCAGTCTGTTCAGAGCACCCCGCTTCTCTCCTAATGATCACAGGAAGTAGAACCAGCATCCCTAAACAGGATTAAACAGAATCAGACAGAGTGATGAGATGTAGCAGCCATGTGTTAAATCTTCTAAATATGGATGTTAGGCACATACAACACCTCAAATACTTGATCCATGCTGGACAGTCAGAGTTTGGACTATTTGAAATTAAATTTAAATAAAGTGCAAACACATACTGTACTAACTCAGCTCGTTGCTAGCATGGTAGCAATGCAGAGCAGCTCTGATTGTTTTATTCTGGTCAGGGAGAATTCAGACCCCCACTGAATCTGTGCAGCAGGTTTTATTTAACAGACTTTGAACTGAAGAATGAATCTATTAACAAGTTTATTCTGCTTTTACACTAAACGCTAAAGGGTTTGTTGATGTAAAAGATATTATTAATAAGGCTGGTTCAGGTATATTTATACACCAAATGAGTTTGCTGCTGAATCACTTCTGTCTCATGTCTCACTACCTTTAATACTGAATACTGTAATATGTGTTTGGACATCTAATTATCGGCTTTAATGTTTCTGCAAATGTTAATCCATGAATTTTAAAAGCATAAGCTGAAAACTTTGCAAAGTTTAGGGAAAGTCAGAGTGACGCTTTACTTTCTTGTTTTTAAATGAATCCATTTAGCATTTTAGATACAGGTGTTTAAATGGTTAAATATGTGCGTTTTTAATCTTCTTTCACACAAGTAGTGTTCATATTGTTCATGGTATTTTTTTTATTAGCTTCGAAGGTGCGCATGCTTTTCCACATCAGCTCGGTTCATCTTTTGGCTTTTGTGTCAGATTTGCTTTGGTCTGCTTTTGTTTGATTTTTCACGCTCAACAGGAAGAGAAACGAATCCACTTTGAGAACAAACGTCCATCTTGAAACAGTTCACATGCACACTGACAGCAAAAAACAAAGCAGAGTCTGTTTATTATGGAAGCCCCCAAAATTCTTAAATGTTCCCAAAAATTCAGTCGTCTGTCATGGACCTTTAACTCTCCACAGGAACACAGAGAAGTTGACCTTCACAGCTGATACAGCTCCTTTTTTCTTATTACTGACAGGCAGGATGGATGTTCCACATAACTGTAGTTTATCACACCTCCTTCATCCTCATAATCTATATCATCCTCCTCTATATCATCAATATCATCGTCATCTAAGCAGCAGCTCTCTTCATCTTCATCCTCCTCCGGCTCATTCTCGCAGCTCATCCTCATCTTCTTTTGGTTGTTGTTCCTCACCGATGCCTCCAAAGCTTTCTGCCGACGGTAGAAGTGGGAGAACTTGTTAAAGATGATGGTGATGGGCAGAGCCACCACCAGAGTGCCGCCCAGGATACAACCACTGGCTGCCAGCTTCCCAGCCACCGTGACAGGCACAACGTCCCCGTAACCCACCGTGGTCATGCTCACCGTTCCCCACCACCAGCAGGCTGGGATGGTGTCCAGACCCACATCCTGAAAACACAGACAGATGCATTAAACTAATAAAAGTTACAAGTTCTTCCCAGTGTGACATCAGAACATTGTTATAACTAAAACTGGTACTTAAACACTTTTAGATCATCTGCAAAGAATAATAACTACAGTATACCATTCTGCAGATGTTTTTTTAAAAAGTAAACAAATAAGAACAAGTATTGGTTGTAGAGGTTTTTATATCAGGTTATTTCTGTGGGCAGTAATGACCTTCCACACCAGTTCCTGTAGCAGTAGAGCTAAAAACATCTGCCATGTTGTCTGTGATTTCTGTTCTATAGACTGATCTGCATCGCAGGCTGCGATAAGCCCTATGGTCATATCCATTATATTGGCTTCCTGATTTTTCTACCTTGCCTCTATAAACAACACAAATCTGTTTTAGAAGCAAGTAATTTAATATTCCTTATGACTTTCAAATGAAGAAGTTATTTTAAATTCCTCCTTCATGCTCTATTGTTTTTGTCTTGCGTGTTCTCATCAATTTATCTGGGATTTAATTCTTGGTATCAGTCGGGCTTAGGAGCGCTCAGTCAGCACCTCCTGCATGTAAACATCTCCTCAGCTGGCAGAGTTACTTATTCTAACAGGAGTACATTAACAAACTGAGCATCCAGAGTCCAAACAACTAAACTTGATCAAACTTTACCTCTTCACATTCAGCAGTGTAAGCAATTCCAGAAAAGACGGACACTCCGACACCCAGGTAGAGCAGCAGGATGCCAACTTCACGGTAACTGTGCTGCAGGTATGACATGGAGGAGGACTTATTAGAGGACATCACCGGTAGAGAAAGTGAAGGTGGTCTGACAGACTTATGTCTTCTGTTTTGTCTGTTTCTAACTGCAAATACCTGACAGTGTCAGAGTCTAGTGGGACTGCTCCATGGATGATTTTATCTTCTCTAACAAAATCAAAACATTAATCCTCAATTTCATTAAGCCATGGGAGTTTTAAATATGTTGGCATTAACAGTGCTGTAGGAGCTGTTTGATTGAGACTTGCACAACATGCACAAACATGGTGTGAATCACTATTTTAAGAAAGGAGAGGAGAACTACACTGAGATTTTGGTCGAAGCGTCCTGTAATCTAACCTCTCTTGAGACTCTAAAGATGACAGAGAAGAAAATAAAACATCTTCAGTCATTTCAGTCGACTAAAAATAAAATATAGCCGGAACTCATATATTACTTTGATGCACCAACGCTGCTCTAAATATAACAGCTGAATTCTTCTATTTTGTTTTTGTTGCTCGGCCAAATTTAAAGTTTGATGGCAGCAACCCATCTCAAAAAAGCTGAAACCAACAAAAGGCTCAAAAAGTAATTGGCACATTAAAAAGAACCGGAGGATTATGTGAAACGTATTTTTTTATTTAACCTTTATTTAATCAGGAATAAAATCCAGTTGAGATTAAAAACCTGAGTCCTGGCCAAGGGGCAGCAAAAGAGTTACAAAAATCAAATTACATGCACTTCATGAAAAAAAACTACACTCCAAAGACTCAAATACTCTCACTCTGGATTTAAAAGCGTTCAATGAAATTAATTCAGTTAACTTCCAGTCTTTTTGAAGCATGTTCCATGTGGAAGGAGCAGAGTAAACAAAAGCTCTTTTTCCCAGTTCTGTACAGGCCAATGGCACAGAAAGCAACAAATGGTCATTTGAACACAAGCAGTAAGAGCCAGCACTCCTCTGTGTGATTAAGGTATAGATATAGGAGGACAATATACTAAGCATAGCCTTGTAAATAAAGGTGTACCATGTGACCCACCCTCCTAGAAGACAAGGAAGGCCAACCCACTCTGGAGTACAATTTACAGTGATGGGTCAAGTTAAATGGCAACAACTAGATCGCTGTAAAACATTTAAAGTTTTACTTCAGACATAAAAAGCTTTAAACAACCAAGTTCCATCTCATATTAAAGATCCTTATTGTTCCACACGTTCTAATGTTCTCAGACTGCAGTTCAGTCATCAGGATCCTCTCCTGTGGAACCAGCTTCCACTTTTTATCTGTGACACACTGTGTAGCTTTAAGAATAGACTTAAAACTTTCCTTTTTGCACAACCCTATAGTCAGGGTTAGCTTAAGTTATCCTGATCCATCCTTTTAGTTATGCTGCTAGAGGCTTAGACTGCTGGAGGACATACTGACCATATTTCTTCACTCTGCTGTTTTTACTCTCTATGCTTTTATTTATTAATGATGCTGCTATTAACTTTATTTCTATTTATCTTTCAATAGACATGACGACTGACCCAAATCCACAAGTGTTTGTCAAGGCAGAAAGCCACTCATCCTGGTTCTGGTTCTGTTGGCGGTTTCTTCCTGTTAAAATTGAGTCGTTCAAAGGGATGTTACGTGATTCTAAATATCACCCTGTTCCCACTTTTATGAGAAGTGTCACTGCTATTAAATTCAAGGTGAGCTAATATTTTCTATGAAATGGTAAAAAAACATTTCAGCATCTTGTTATCCATGATATGTTGTTTATGTCCTAGAATAAAATGTTGGTTTATGAGGTTTGAAAATCCTTGCATTGCATTTTTATTTATATTTTACACATCATCCCAACTTTTTTCAGAACTGGAGTATATAAATAGGTAAAATCATTAAATGTTCATAAAGATTTCATGTAGTGAATAGATAAATTGTGAGAGCTCAAGTTAAAATGTAGATGTCAGCATCACAAAATTAAACAATTTATCAGATTGTAAAAAATGCAGCTGCTGAACAGATCAGATTCTCCTTCACATCATTTTTCACAGAAATAATTCACCGTACTGATAAACTAACAGAGCTGAGAAACAAGTAGTGACCATTTTTAATAAAAACACAATTCTAACAAGTCATTAACACCTGGAGTCAAATAGAGGTTCATGATTAAACTGTGTGTAAAAGCTGGTTTATTAAAGCATGTGTGAATTTACTTGTTCATTTCTCAGTCATAGTGATATTGTGCACACATTCTCACACCTGATTCCTACTCTCATCCTTAACCACGCGTGGGTGGAGATTCTAACCTAACACGTAATTGTAAACCAAGAAACAATTGTGTCTTTTCAGTTCTTTGGTGTGTGTGTTGTATATCTTGGCTGAGATCTCTTTACGATCCCTTTAATTAGATGCATCAGATAAGCTGCAGCTGCATTGTTTAATGTGATTGAATCAGAGAGCGCACACACTTAAACACACTGACTCACCCGAAGTGTTGCTCCCAGTGAACGCAGACCAGTAGAGTGCCGAGCTAACTTCAACACTCTGAAGATCCTCATTAACCTGAAAACCTGAGAAAAATGAAGTGTGAGGCTTTTACAACTGGAGCAGCAGAGTTCTGTGGTGATGAGCAGTAATGAGGGTATATTAGACTTTCCAATATCCTCCTAAATTAAAAGCTTTAACGGTTTTAGCTCTTGGTGTTTTTCTTACTAATGTTTCAAAGTGGTATTCACTGTACAAGCTGGTGTCAGGTGCTACTTTATTCTGGTCCACTTCTTGCAGGTCAAAAAATATTGGCTTTTGAATTGGACATAATGAGCAGAAATTTAAATGTATTGCTGGAGGAGTAAAGTGTGAAAACTGTAATTAATGTCTTATTTCTGAGTTTTACTCTCACAGTTTCTACAGATGAGTCATGTGATGTTAAAAGTCTTCTTGGATGAAAGACACACAAAATCATTCCCCATTAAAAAGATTGTTATATTTCTTATTTATATAATATAAATAAAGACCCTTTTATGTCAAATCCTTATGGCACCTTATTTTGGATAATCTTTAGTTCATTTTAGTCAGACTGAATTTAGTTGAAGTCCATCTGTATCTAAAATGGAAGTAATGAGACCACATCCTGGAGTTCTCTGTAATAAATAAAAATGATGAATGAATTGCAGGTTGTGGATGGAAATATGTCACTTTTCATTTGATTCATGTTCTAAAAATGCAAATTTTAACCTAAATATTATGCTTCCCAAAAATGTGCATGTAACTTTGTTGTTTATAAGCATAATCATCAGTGAAAAGTCTAGTTAAGAAATTAAAATGTGCATCCTGCAGGTTATTGCAACCCCCAGAAGTTGAACATATTCAGTTATTTAAAATCTTCTCCTGTTAATATATTAAAAAATGCTAAACCATGACCAAGTGGCTGAAAATGTGAAGATAAGTGAAAACCAGTAACCTGTATGAGCCGTCCCAGGTTTCCCAGCTCAGACTCAGATCCCAGAGTCATGTCAAAAATCAGGGTGATGTAGATGGGAACTACAGACACCATGTCGATGATGTTCAGAGGGTGCTGAAAAAACTTCTTCCTGTTTGGAGCGAGCAGCAGCCGTGTCACAACCTGAGATCAAAAACAAACAGTTTGTTTCTCACCTGCAGACATCTGTCCTCATCATTGATCATCTCCTCACCTCAAAGGTGAACCAACAGCTACAGAACACCTCCAGAGCCTGTGTGGTCGGGTCCTCGATCAACTTTCCATCAGCGTCAAATGTCTGTTTAAAAATAGGAGAGATTTATTGGTTCCTTTGTCAGCTTTTAAATAGACTTTTCAAAGTCATGAAAACATTAAAAACTCGATCTTAGAAAGTTGTAGAACTGTGTTGGATTTTCACAACAAAAAAATGGATGATAGAATCTTTATTTTTAGTTTGAAAGCAGTGAAATGTGAAGTCACCAATATGGAAACTTTAGTTTGTCACAGTAGAATCATCAGCCTCTTCATCCTCACCTCCATCAGACATCCTCTTCACATTGTGATGCATTTCTTTAAGCTTGAAGGGGGAAGTTGAAACTTTTCAATTTGTAGTTTTTGTTTTTTTATAATAAAAGCAAATAACTTTGCCCAGTTATTCAACATCAACTAGACATGAGATTATGATGTTCCACCAGCACTTTGCCCATTTTTCCATCTGACTTCCTTTTAAAGGATTTGTTTTTATCTTTAGTCTGACTATTACAGTGTTTGTTAAGGTAAATTTTCTGAGCCATTTCAACAGATGACTCACAAAATTGTGCCTAAAAGATGGAATTATACCATCAGTCCCTGGTCAAACCTGTAAGTAAGGGGAGTGTAAGTACCAGTGAAAGCTCTCACGCTTTTAACTTAATGTTCTCACCATAATGTGGTTCAAGGGTTCCTGAGTACTGAAACAGACCCTGCAGAAGAGAAGGGTCATTAAGGGTCAAGTGGCTCAATCCCTGAGCTAAGACTTGTAACCCTAAAGAGAGACTTAAACTTTGGTTTAAAAGGAGGAGATTTCATGTCTGTGTGAAGAATTTAAACCTCACAAAGATCAAATAAATTAGGAAAAAGGAAATAATTATTCCTGTTAAGATCTGTGAGGTAAAGAATCAGAGGGATGACTTTGATTGGCAGAAGAAAGAACTTTAACTGCTTCCATGAATTTCTGAAGCTAGAATTAGCAGGTGCTATAAGTAGCTTCCTGTTATAGATTTGTCTCCAGAATCTTTCCTTTCATGCCAACCTGATATTCTGGGATGCTGTTGATGCACATAGTTGCGATGGATGTGAGCACCACTCCAATGGAGACCAGACTGAAGAGTTTGCTGGGGATGGAGTATCCTGGGTTCTCCAACGTCAGCCACAAACACTTTCTAATGTTCCCATACCGCACTTCATGGAAATGCTGCATGTCCCTGTGAGAAGGGAGGAGGATAATAACTCAGTGATTCACAGTGAAAGCGAGTTTCAGAGCTGAATACATAATTTACGTATACTGCAAAGAGCACCACATTGTCTGACTTGTTTAAATCAGATATCTCATCCACAGATGTGTCGATGCTGCTGACGTCGCTCTCGTCATCCCAGCTGCGATGTCGGCTGCTCTCCAGCTTGCGGTCGTGGTAACGGTAACTACAGCAGGTGTCCAAGAAGAACTCATTGATGCCCCAGTATTCAATCTCCTGACTTTATGAGAAAAATGATACAGACTAGTTGAAATATCAAAATAAATGAAAACCTCATCAAGTATCCTGCTAAAAAACACACAAAAAATTTAAAACATTGGTTATGTGGACAGATTTTGTTTCTGAGTTTCAGACAGAGGATCTTATAGAAAACATCAGTCTCAGATCACTGAGCAGATACTTTGGTACTGTGGAAGAAGATCTGGATATCTTCTGTGTACAGAGTCCACAAAGCTCAAACACAAAACGGTATAACATGCCAAGGCCACGGTAGGTAAGTGTTATCAGTTTATTCTGTGTAATAGAAGATAGTTTTGCACTTCAGGAGAACTGAGATCAAACAGACCTGAAGGAGAAGACACAGAGCTCCTCCATCACATGCAGTTTTCCAGTCTGGTAAAAGTGGAGGACATAAGGGAAGAGGCCAGGATTCCTATCAAAATAAAACTCCTTCTGCTGCACGTCATAGTCATCACACACCTGCCACAGTAAGAAGAACAAAAAAAGGTGTTTAACACCCCATGATGAAGAAGAAGAATGTCAGATGCTGGTCCTCTTTTCATTTCATCTCACATATTTTTGACCCACCTGAAGAATATCTTCCTCTGAATCACACGCCAGCAGTTTTCCCAGTCTGGTATCTGGGAACTTCTTCAGCGTGCTGGAACAGAGGCTCCTCTTCAGGCCTCCAACGTTCACATGGACGAGACCTTCATCAGAGTCCTGGTGGACCCAGCTGGGCAAACTCTCCTTCACCATGGTGATTTCTGCTGTAACATATGAAGAGAAACACACTGAACAATATACTGTGGTGCATCTTTAAAGAGAGATGAATCTTTGAAATAGAGTTGCTTTAGAATTTTAAAGTTTAATTTTATAATGAAATACAAGTTTCTTTTTGCAAACTTTTAAAAATAAAGATATTTAATTCGTTTTCTAACCTAAAATACACCAAATCACTGACACAAAATAAACTTGAGGGACGTCACTGAAACAGAAAGGAACATTTTATCGGTTGTTATTTCTTCTGATATTTGAAACTACTTCATGACGTGTTTAACTTCATTCCTCTGACTCCTTTTATTTAGTACAAACAGCATGGAAACATCTTAAAACAAGCATGGAGACATCTAACGATGGTCTCCTGCTGGACTGGTGGATGCTGCAGCTCATGGTCGATGATGAGAAGTTTGTGTGTCTTTCTTCTGGCTTAAAAAATAATGAGGTGTCCATGAAAGAATTTATAGTTGTAATCTTTGCTTCTTTTCATACCGGCAATTTAATGATCTCTGTCTGATGCTGGAGATGAAGAGGAACAGTGTGAGGTAGACAAATTAAGGGGCTGAATTTAAAGATCAGTTTGTGTGTTTGTTGCTGTTCGCCACGTCTCAGCTGGAAAGGAAGACAAAAAACATGAGAGGGTGGACTTTCAGAGTAAAAGGCTGTAACTATGGAGGAATTCAAACTCTTATTTTACTCTGAAGACATCTGAAGCATCACAGTGGTTTCAAATAAACTTTATCCAAAAATTTAGAATTTTACAGAACCAGATACTAATTTAAGAGCTGTCTTTATATAAAAAAAGAGAAGATTTGGATATTTTTGCCATTTTACGTGGGTGTGTATGAGTATGGGAGTAAATATATGGATGACTTAAATAAAACAGTTTTATTATTTTCTCAGTAACATATATTATTTAAAAAAACATTAAAATATTTATATATAAAAGACAAATGAGGATAGAAAAGATGCTCTAACATAAATCTACTGAAGTCCAGCAATGAAGCACCACTTTATTCTGCATATCGGTGTTTGATTTGGAATGTGATCATTTTCATGCAGATGCAGTTACACAAAGATTCTTTATATATACAAACCACATTCCCCTTGAGAGAGTTCAAGTAACACTGAAATGAAAACTAATCTTGCCTCATGCAAACTTTCTGCTGTATAGAATTAGAAATCAATGATTTTAAATGCACATGTGCATTTTATTCATTCACATTTATTCATTCATTCCCTGATAAAGACAGAGTTTCTTCTTATTTGAATGTTATTTGTCCTGATTTAAAAAAAATGCATCTGATTTAAAGTTTAACTTAAATGTCAGCATGTAAGAAGTTTTTAAAAGTATCTTAACAAGAAGTTGTACACTGACACAACAATACATGAATACTACAGTTTATGTATTTAGCCTATTTACTTATTTTTAAGTCTGCATTTTGATCAGGTAGCTTTGCAGAAACTTTTTGAATCAAAGCCAGAATGGGATTGAAACCTTGTTCTCGATGAGTCAGCAAAATCAAAAAGATTTATTTTTTGTGCTCCACAGGTTTGACCTTCATTTTCTTCCCCAGAACGTTGGCAGTCTTGTTTTTTCTGCTCCCTCATCTGAGCCGGGATGTCCGAGCCCTAGTCGAACGTACCAGGCATCTTAAGCAGAACACAGCGTTCATTGGTCCAGGGCCAAAAAGCTTTTAGTGATTTTTAGATGGTCACAGACAGAATCTAATCTGGATAGTTTGTGTCAATGCAAAAGAAGCATTACCAAATTTGAGTGTTGTGCTCAGAAACACAGATTTCATTTCTGTAAACTCCAACCAGTGTTCCAAACGACTTCCTCAAGGTGATCAAGTTGCAGGAAAATAAATAAATCAAATTTAAAAAATGCTGTGAATGCACAACTACCTCCCACATGGACTGATTTTTTATACTCCCAGTATAAACACCCACATAGTGCACACGCTGTGCAAACTACAGCGTGAAGTCTCGCAGCAGATGAATTAATAACAAAGTTCACATCAAACTTTAAAAACTGTATTGTGACATTTTAGGTCGCTCTCAGACGTTCCTGCTGTTGCTTAAAATACTTTTCACAATATGATGTTAAAACATCACTACCAGGGAAACGCAGTGCTATCCAGTTCAGTCAGTAAACACTAGTTTAATATTGCTTAGCAACAAGTTGTTTCAGTGAATAAAGATTATATCTGGATTATTGTTTCAGGGTTTCTCACTGAAAATAAATGTGATGAGGATACTTTGAATCAATAAACCAAATAATATTGAGCTCATTGTAACTTATTTAAACCTTCTATTGTTGTTGTTCTGAATGTGCTACAGTTTTTGTCTCTCGTCTGTGTGATGCTCCCATCCATGACCAGCCTCTCCACATGCATCCTTCACACCAACATAAGAGTATCTGTTTCGAGGCTGCAGGAAGAGCCTACAGCTTCACGTAAAGTGCAGCTTTAATCTAATACCCTTAATGTAATAAGTTTCTAATTGCAGAATGTGGGAAATGACCTGAGGATTCAGGAGTTAACCTAATGTGAGCATAATGGTGTTTTAACCTGAACAATCTGACTTCATTCAGCCTCTTACTGCAGGTATTTAATCAGATTTTTCTCTGATTTGTAGTCACATGACCCGGTTGAAGCGAACTGCTGAAAAGCATCTGAAAGCAGCATGTTGGTGTGGAAATCACAACATGGGTGCTGTGAGTTGTTTGGAGAAAAATATGAATGATTTAAAATGCCAGTATAATTAATAAAACACTTTCTGTGATTGATGTTTCTGTTACGTTCTACTGTAGGATATGTCTTTTTTATTTTTTTTCTCTGTAGTTCTGTCTCATTCAGGTTCTTCATGTCCTTTTAGAACTTCTTTGCAACAGCAAAGCCTGTTACCTATCAGGGGCCTTGTGTTGAAGGTCGGCTCAGATTTCCATCTGATTAAAACATTCTTTTAGATGCTGCCTTCGTCAGAAACAGTACGAAGTTCAAATATTTATACAAAATGAAATTATTTAAGATACCGTCTCCCCACAACAACTACCAATTTATTTATTTAAGTTATTTGCTTGTTTATATATTGTGAAATGAAAGTTTGGTATATTTCAGATTCCATTTCTTTTTAACTGATCATCCAAAATGATTGTTGATTGATTTTATGACGAGTTTAATCAAATTAAGATTATCTTCACCTTGAGACTTTTAATAGCTGTAAACTTTACATCAGTATCTCCTTATTAATAAATTCATGAAGGAACTTAAATAATTACAGTTTTTTGCTTTATTATTCTCCATAGGGAAGCAAACACACATTGTGAGCTTGCGTGTGAGTAATTGGATGATGAACCTGGGATGGGGGGGGGGGTCTGCACATGGTGCACAAACAGGAATAAAGTTGATCTATAATTCAGCACTTTGTCTGGTAAACACTAAAGCAGCTGCAATGACAAACAACTCAAACACGTTCACGTAATGAAGTAAAACGGTTTTATGTAAAAAAAAAAGAAAAGAAACGAGAATCAGCGAATTAAAACTGGAATGAACTCACAGTCTAACAAACGCTCCTCTACGACCTTCAATGGGAACAAAAAGTGGATTATGTGACGTACCTCCGAGTTGTGTCACGACCTTTCTTCATCACCGAAATCGCATCCTCGTCTTCACGTTAGATTCACCCCATGATGCGTTTAGAAGTTTTATCCTTCCGCATAAAAAATGAAGAATATCTCAATTAAGCGCCGCAAGCAAACAGATGGGTAAAGGGATAAACTCAACCTCCTCCTCCGACTGCAACTAGAAACTGTTGACAAATGAAAACAGAGTCAGCTGTGAGCAGCTTTCTTCCATCTGAACTATGATTTGTCTTCTTCTCGCTCAGGAGGAGTCTTCGGCTTTTTCCGTCAAATTCCGGAATGAGCGCAACTTCTAAAAGGAGCACCTTCACCAAGAACAATGGACTTGTTTTATTGTGTATTTGCGACATCTAGTGTTTCTATTTAAATGCGCTTTCAGTTCTTAATAAGAACTAATTACTTGTTCTTAATTTTATTGTTTGAAATTATTCTTTATTTGTAACAAACGTATAACTGCCCAAAAAGTTTTTTAAAAAATGTATTTGCAACTATGATTCTAAAAATGTATTTGAAAAAAAAAAATCACATTTACTCCAAAAAAAGCATATAATTCCTAACAAATCGAAGCAAATTGTTTTAAAATTTTGGCGTCACATCAAACTAAATTGACGTCAGCAGGAACCAGATCTCAGACGCTCATAGACAGGTCAACATCATGATCCCTCAGGTGATGTTTCACCTGCAGTTTGACTTCAGATCCACAGGCCTGATACTGATGACCCTCCGACTCCGACAAAACAGATACCGGATCCAGTATTTTCTGAACATCTCATCCCGAAACCCATAGATAACTGGACTCAGGAAACGAGGGATGATATAGACGAGCAGGAAGAAGATGTAGCGGATCTCCAGACTCAGCCGCGGGAAGATAGAGATCAGAGTGGCCTGAAGGGAGGGAACCACGAAGGCAAGCATGCACAGCAGCAGCTGAAACAAAGACACAGCAGAAGCAGAAATAATGATGCATGAAAGACTTTACCTGTATTTTACACATTACACCTGGTGCTGAAGTACCCTGATATGATTTGTGTTGTACATTAGTGG
The DNA here is from genome assembly GCA_006937955.1 of Pachypanchax playfairii. Taxonomy (NCBI): domain Eukaryota; kingdom Metazoa; phylum Chordata; class Actinopteri; order Cyprinodontiformes; family Aplocheilidae; genus Pachypanchax; species Pachypanchax playfairii. The sequence continues at coordinate 8,827,468 of SSNP01000003.1, read as the reverse complement.
TATAAAAACTTTCTCTATGAGCATGTAAAGCGTTTAAACTGTCTGGTTATTGGTAAGATCCTGATGATAGTTGCACGTTCCTCCTCTTGATGCCCACCTGCACCCCATGAAGCAGCACCGTGTTCCTGGCTTTCTTCACTGACGCCAGGCTTGTTGAAGCAGCTTGAGCTGTCAGCATGATCTCACAGTAGGTGTAGATCAGTGTCAGAGTCACGAAGGACAGGTACAAACCATCAAACACACAGTTCTTGTAATAAATGGACCGGTCCTGGAAGAGTAGGGAGTGGTCACAAAAAATGGTGGTATGGAAGAAAGTTGGAGGCTCTTTGACGATGGTGATGAGGAGGTCTGTGATTGGAGGGGTGGCGGTGAGGATGAGGATGATACCGATAAGGATGAAGGTGCGGGGGACGGTACACATCTGGCTGTAGTGGAGGGGGAAGCAGATGGAGATGAAGCGCTCCAAGGCCATGCCAGCCAGGATGAGGGGGGTGGAGCGGGTGGTCAGGACCGCCGTCATAATCTGGAGAATGAGGGATTTTTATTATGTTAATCTGAAATTATTAGAGATTGTCCCAAACCGTATGGTGCTTTAAAACAGACATGTTTCTATTTCAGACAACTTTATCACAACTACTGTGAGAGGCAAATATTCACACACACCCCTTCCAAAATTAAAAGGCCTTGTTTCAAAATGACGACAGCCGGTTTAATTTGATAAACTGGGATTTTCTCATATTTTAATAAAGTCTAACTTTATGTCATGACCAGATAATTCATATGTGAAATAACAGAATCTTTGTGTTACACAGCTTCACAAAAACAAAGGAAAATCAGAACATGGATTTAAATATGCAAACCGGTAGAAGCATTTCACTGCACAAGCTGTAGTGATTAATACGTTTCACTGATGACTGACCAGAGGAAAAGGTAGAAAAATATAGCAGTGACTTACCAGCAGACAGCAAACAGAGACGTGGATCTTTCTGAAGATGTAACTGACAACATACAGAGATGTTACGAGTGTGAGCTGCAGAGCATCATTAATCACCATGTAGATAAACATGATGTAACGTGGGTTCTCGTAGAAAAATCTGTAAGATTAAAGACAAAAAACTGAACCAGAACAAAAACACCCGAGTATTTTTAATGTTATTCTTGTTGGTGATTAATGAATTCCAAAATAAGATGATGTGTGTCCAACCTACCAGTAAAGAGATAAATTGAATGGACACGTTTTAGGTTGTTGTCTAGAACCAAATCCTTTTTTTTATCACCTAACAAATTACTTATAACATACTCTCAAAAACTAAGCAGCTGTTTTGTTTTTATCCCTATAAAACAAACATGTTTATTGGTTTGCATACAGAGCTGGAATCCCACATGATCAGTTCTGAATCTCTGTATTTATCCTGGAGTAACAGCACAGTGATGTCAGTCTGATATGACTGCAGGACAAGCACCTGTGTTGCAGGAAGGTGTGCACCATGCTGCTGTTGATGACACTGAGGACTAGCCACACCAACATGGCCACTATGTTTTTAGTCAGAGCATTGGAGAAGGTGTCTTTTGGTGGAGTAACATCGCCCTCTGTTGGCATAAAGCTGGTATTACCCATAATGAAGCCTGGAGGGCAAAAGGTGGAGTTCATCACCAACATCACCTTCTTATCTGAGGAGACACAGTTTGAATCGGTTGATTCTGAATTCATTTAAAGTCTAATAAAAGTGTTACCTGATAAATTTATTTTATCATTTAATTTGATTAACTACAAATACGTTCCAAAAGTAATCCTAAAAACATGTTCCAAGCACATGCTCTTCAAGCAAGAGCAATAAAATACATGATATACATAATGTAAAAATGTAAATTAATCTAAAATAAGTAATTAATTACCCAAATTTACACTGCAGCTATACCAAAGCTAACATATGTAATTACATTTATTTTAAAACAAATATTTAAAAGCATTTATATATGTGATAAATGAATATGTATATAATATAATATATACATGTGTACTTATTATTTTATTAATTTTCTGTACCTGACTACTCCTGTTGGGTGTTGTCTGGGGGTCTGCAGCCTCTTCCAGCTGTCATCAGGTGAGAGATGTGGTACACACTAACAGACTACCAGTCAAATAAAAGGATGTGTTTCATTCTTTATTAATAAGTAAAGTTTGATCAAATTTAAATATATTTAACTTAAAGTGTTCATGTTGACCAACAAGTCTATCAAATCAGGCTTATACTATTAGTAGGATGAAATTTAAAACTAATTATTTTTAAAATTAATTGCACACATATTCACCAAATGAAAAAAAAAACATCTCCAGGAACTCATCTGTTTTAGCAGTTCTTTACATTTCTTTGGGGGTCTTCAAAAAAGATAAAAAAGACAACCCCCCCCCCAAAAAAAAAAAAATCTTGTGTCCTTGCATGAATTAACTGTCTTGTTCAAACATCTTTGATTCACATTTACATGTTCATATANAAATCCATCAAACTAAAAAAGGATTAAAACAGTATAAAAAACAATAACCAGAAATCAGCTGTTTCCTAAAACATCCAGTAAGAAAATAATTTACTCACAGATAATAAACAGGTCTTACTTGCTGAATGACTGAAATAGTCAGAAACATTTCAGTGGCTGCAGACTCAGTTATAAAGGACATGAAGGAGCAACAGAGACGCTATGGTAATGTCTATTACTTATAGTAATAGGCTGAAGATGATGATGTCACAGTCTATGTCTTAGCTCTCTGTGATCAGAATGTGACATGAGGAAGTAACTCATTCAGACAGAAGAAGAATATCTTATTTTATGAAAAACTTTGAGCCCAGCTCTCCAAATATTATAGATCCAAGTTTTACTTTGTAGTGTTTATTTATTTATTTATTTATTTATTTTTTCCAGTTTAAAAGCAGTTATATTGTTAAACAACACCTTATTCAGTTTAGTAGTGAAATTAAAGCTGTTGAAAAGTCCAGTTTTCTGCTACTTATAAACCTCATTCTGAACTTCCAAATGTTCCTGCTAGTCAAACTAATTGGGTTGTTATTCTCATTTCCTGCCAGTTTAATTATATGTTGCATGTTATTTAACTGGAAACTGCAGGTAAAAGATTTAATTCATTAAAGAGTTTATTCAAACATGTAAAATAACTAAAAGATAGAAGTTGGAAGTGGAAGCAGAATCCTAACAAGTTCTAGTTCCACTAGAAGTTTCACCTCCAGCCCTTTTCATATAAATGAAATGGACATTTATCTGAACAGATAAAGATAATATTCTTCAGAATGTTCCAGGGTTTGACTCCTGTTGAGACTCATAGTTCTGTCCTTTCTGCTGTTTTTTGTTCAGATATAGTTTTTCCAACATGTTTTGTTATTATTAGATATTTGATACAATAAAAACCTTCCTGATAGTTCTGAGTGTTGTGTGGTGAGGAGGTGAGACTTTCAACTGTTTGTCTTCAGTACACAGACCCACACTCCAACATGGCTGCATCTGTAAATACGACATCAAGGCTTCTCTTATCAACAACAGAATAAGGTGGAGACACCTGGTTCATACTCATGAGTCAAACTCGATTTTTACATGATGTTGTCTACATGATCCACTTTCTTTACTCTGTAATGACACCTGCAGCACAGAAAGTACATCCTATAATACTTCCTGAACTTCTGGTCTCTGACACCGTAGATGATGGGGCTCAAGAACCGAGGCAGAATGTAAACAATCAGATAGTTTGCATATCTGATTTCAAGGATCCGGCCTGGAAAGATGATGTGCAGAACCACCTCCACACTGGGGGAGATGTAGGAGAGCATGCACATGGCCAGCTGGATACCATGAAGCAGGATGGTGTTTCTGGCTTTCTTGGCTGATATTTTTTCAGTTGTGAGGGCCCTGGCTGTAAACAGGATCTTCAGGTAGGTGAAAACCAGAATTATAAACACACAAGAGAAATAAATGATGTCAAAGGCTCTTCGTTTTTCAGCCAGGTTTGGATCTTTGAATATATTTTGACGTAAACAGAACACAGATTCGTAAAAGAAGCTCAGAGGCTCAGTTGCTAGTGTCACAAATAGATCTGTAATGTCTGGAGTTACACATATAAACCAAATCACCCCGATGACCCAGTACGTCCTCCTCACCGTGCAGATCTGAGTGTAACGGAGAGGGTAACAGATTGCAATGTAGCGCTCTATGGCCATGCTAGCAAGGTTAACTGGAGTGCTTCTGGTGGTGAAGACAGCCACGAGAATGAAGAAGCAGCAGAAAGAGACATTGATCTTATAAAAGATGTAGCTGAGGATGAAAAGTGTGATTGTCACAGTCAGCTGAATGCCATCATTAATCACCATGTGGATGAAGAGAATGTAACGAGGATCTTCATAAAAAATCTGTTGGAAGACAAAAGAAAAGGAAACAAGAATAAATCTGAGGTCATGTATGAAAAATCCAGGTATCATGGCAACAATGTCGTTTCTAGTGATTTCATTATTTATTGTAAACATGTGAAATTCTTTGTGTTAATCTTTTACTGTGAAACTGAGTTCTGAGGGGTGTACCTTGTGTCTAAAGAACGTTGCAACCAGGGTGCTGTTGATGTAACTGAGCATGAGCCAGACCAGAACCACAATCAGGTTCTTCACAAATGCTGTGGTGAAAGTATCTCTGATGAGCAGAGACTAAGCAATGAAAGACAAAAATATTGGATATATGATGAACAAAGACCCTTTTTTATCTTAAAAAGGGTGAAAAACTAAGTTTCTGCAAATCAAAAACACATAATGTCCTCATAGTTCCTGAAATTCCAGTGTTGTGGAGCATGTAGTGATTTTTAAAGTAGACTGAATTTGACCCTGATGAATAAACAAAAGAAGAAGAAGAACAAACATTTTGAATATAAATCTGCTTTAGACAGTCGCAGAGGTGGTGGAGGATTAAATCATCCAGGATCATGCATAAATGGTAAATGATCTTGGTCTTGTATATTCCTGTTTTAAAGTCGAGTGTTTCACATAGTGCTTCACACATATAGAGATTTAAACTAACCACAGCAGGTTGAAGCAGGTTGCTGTTCTAACAGGGCCAGCAGGTCCTCAGACCACCAGCAAACCAGCCCAATGACATAAAAGCAAAACATTTTTTTCTTTTGGATGAAACAGGGATTCAAACCAGCAGCCCTGCAGTTACTGGACAACCTGCTCAACCTCCTGTGCTAAAGTGGCACATTTCTTAATATTATTCTTGAAAGGAGCGCTGACATTTATATCAGCACTCTAATTACTCTTTATTATACAAATCAGCTGTTTATGAAAAATTTGTGAATCAGGTTTGTTTATAAGAGTTTTTTAAGAAGTATCATGAGAGATTTACATTCAGTACTAGTGAATATAGCTTGCAATAAAATAATCTTTTGGACATGTTTTCATGTAATAAAACTGCCAACATTAGAAAATAACCACAATTTATTTTCAGTGATGTTAGGAATAGTTTTGTTTCAAACCTGTAAAGGAATGGTTGTGTTTCCTCTAAAACTCACTGATGAGCTCATCATCTGAGAAAAGCTACACAGAATAAAAACAGAAAAAACATATTTCACTTCATTACCCTAACCGAGTTTAGTATGATCAGTGTATATATACGTTTCAAATACATGTACATGTGTTTTTTGTTTTCAGAAATGTTTGCATCTTTTAAAGCATTTAAATTGTATTAGAAAATGTTGCATTTTATTTGCAATGAATCATCTGCTCACAGTATTCAGAATGTGTTGACAGATCAGTGCAATGCAATATGTTATAATAACTGTTCCACATAAATAATTAACTGGTTAAAATTAGGAAAGTTAAATAAAAGACAGGAATATCTGTTGAGATGAAATCAGGTTCAAATGAAGTCTCAGGTACTTACCTTTCAGATGAGACACAACAGGAGAGAGCTAAAGAACAGAGCCTGTTTAAATAGTTCTGTTTAACTCTGAGGGGAAAACGTGATGATGATGATGATGATGAGGATGAAAAAAAGGTCTAACAATGACAGAGATGTTTATTATGTCTTTTAAACCACTGACCCGTGTTTTTTTTGCTTATTTCTAATGCAACATTAATGTTTTGTGTCATTTTCAGGTTTTTGTCTGTTAATGCTGATTCCATGTCCTCAAGGTGATGAAGCAGGTTAGCACTGTCACCTCAGAGCCATCCATCCATCCATCCATCCATCCATCCATCCATCCATCCATCCATCCATCCATCCATCCATCCATCCATCCATCCATCCATCCATCCATCCATCCATCCATCCATTCATTCATCCATCCAGTGTACATCACACAGTTTGAGTTCTGCATCAGGCAAGCAGACAAAAACATGCCCAGATATGTGGAGGAGGAGCAGAGGTCACTTTTCTACTGGAGATTTACCAGCTTTTAGGACAAAATAATCCAACATGGCCAAAAGGTTTAGTGGATAATTTGTCATAAAATTTGACAACTATACTTCTGTCACAGTTTCATTATTTAATTAAACATTATTTCTCTTTTTTGAACAGCAACACTGCAATAAGGTCTAAATCCACCAGGGTCAGGGTTAAAAGTCCCATTTTATTTATTATATTTATATTATATTTTACTTATTATAGTTTGGAAGACTTCTTAAAAGATTGTTTTTTTTTTTTTCTTATGCAGATATTCAGCAAGTCTGAAAAATAGATTCATTCATTAAAGTTGACTTCAAGTGATAAGTATCGTAAAATACAAACCAACCAAAAATAAAATGACTTGTTTTTAAAACTTTTTTTTTTTGTGTGTAAAAAAAATTTTCAAAAAATAAAAAAAGAACTCCTGCAAGAGAGACAACCAAATACAAAACTCTCCTATAAAAACAAGCTCACAATGAACCAAGAATTTCCAGTTTGATTAGAATCTGTCCAATGGAATGGAAGACTTCAGTATATTTAATCACATGTATTTCAAAAATCCCAATGTTAAAAATAAAACATGGCTATTATGCTAATATGATAAAAAAAAAAAAGTAGTTTTTAGTAAAGTTGAATATATTGTATGTGACAATCACAATTATTGTTATTAGTTACTTTTATTGTTAGTTAAACCAAACAATTTTAAATAAACAGAGAATTTAACATAAAAAATCTGGACATCATATTATACAAGATAACAAGAGGAGGTAAGGACGTGTCTTTATAATGGCATCTTTTTCACCTTCTCTGGATGAATGTTCGTGTTCGCAGTGGGTAACAGGTATCGCTTCAGATACTCTCTGAACATTTTGTCTCTTACTCCATAAACTAAAGGACTTATAAGTCTTGGCAGAACCTGAATCAGTAGAGAAATCACATAGCGAATGACCAGAATGTCCTTTGGGAACAAATTTCCGAGGCCCTGTATTATTATATTATGAACGTAGCTCAGTATACACAACAGCAGCTGGAATCCATGTAGCAGGACGGTGTTTCTTGCCTTCTTAGTATTTGCAGAAGCTGCTTGTGCAGTAAAAATAATCCTAAAGTATGAATAGAAGAGAATGAGCCAAACCAAAACCAAATACAAAATGTTGGATACATCTCTCTTCTTTTCAAGATGAGAGCCTGTGAAGACATTTGCCCACAAACAGAAAATCCTGGAATGAAAATATTCTGCAGGCCTTGTAGCTATGACTACAAACAGGTCTGGTAGGACTGTGAGAGAGCTTAGAAACCAGATCACAGCTATAGCAATGTATGTTTTTTTGACTGTACAGATCTGTGGGTGGTGGAGAGGGAAGCAAATGGCCAGGTAACACTCCAGAGCCATCACAGCAAGAGTTATGGGGTTGTTTAGATTTGAAGAAACAGCAATCATGAGCATAATGACACAGAATGAGACATTAAGAGTGAACATGATGTAACTCAAGACCTGCAGGAGGATCATCAATGTCAACATGATGATATCATTGATTACCAAGTGGATGTAAAGGATGTAACGAGAGTTTGTGTAGAAAACCTGAAACAAAGAAAAATCTGGTTTAGAAATAACAAGACAAACTGAAGTATATAGTATATAACTGGTAGATGAGCCTTAAACTGAAAACTTTTATTTCAGATGTAGATTAAATCTCCAGTTTGACAGTAAACTTCATCAAGTTTAAAAGAAAAGCTTAACAATTTCATTAAATGAATATCTGTATGTTGTGCACAGAAACTATGCTCCAAGTGTGCAAATTATTGCATCAAATCAACTAAATCAGATTTTCAAAGTACCAAAAATCCTACCTGATGTTTTCTGAACGTGTGCACCAGAACACCATTAATATAGATGATGGCGAGGGACAGAACAACAGTAATTACATTCTTGGCTACTGCTACACTGAGAGAGTCCCGGATGACAGTCGCTGTTGTGTTCATATCAGAGTACAGAGTTCAGAAATCACCTGATGACATGGTCTGCAAAGCAGGAGAGAAACACATCATATTATAACAAATGAAAATGTAATTCTATATTCATGACAGATTTATTCAAATAATCTAACTCACTCAAAACAGATTCTTAATGCAATTTTTCACACATAAATTCTGTGTTTTCTAATATATTATAAAAATAACAATAACATTTAATAGTTCTCAATAGCTAATTATAATAAATCCAAATAGGACAGTTGATATCTCTAATATTTTATATCATATCAATAATTCAACAGTTATCTTTTAGCTGAGATGTACAATACTTATTTTAACTGCAGTTTTCTGATAAAAGCGACTAACATTTTCATTTTGCTGTAATTAGAAAAAACAGCTAAATCTTCTGTGCTCTAGAGGAGAATTTCTGAATACATCAATTTGTCTTTTTGATAACAACATTAGTGGAAATCCAAAATAGCATTGTTTTCAGAATTTTACTCAATTAATTCATTTATAATAGTCATTTAGTTGTATATTTTTTGCACACAGTTTGAAATTATGGATTGAAAATATCAGATTATGAAGAACTGTCTGTAGACAAAGAAGAGAAAGACTCACCTGGTAATGTTAGATGGTTGTGTGATCAACTAGTCAGGCATCCTTCACGTGTCTCATATATGGTCAATACACTGAAGTCACGGGATCTTAATGATCAACTGTGGTGTGTGTGTTAATGTGTGAGTGTGTGTGTTGCATGTGAGACTGCGTCACATTTGGGATTCAGAATTTAAAGTCAGCTGAAGTTTTCTTTCTGGCTTTATTTTAGTTGAAAGACAAAATTTGATTAAAAACTATATAAACTGATCGTTAAAAGGTGAACTCATACAACTATAGGAATAATTAGATAACTTTTTAACATGAAAACACTTGTTCATGAACAGCTTGTCAGAGAGAGCTGGAAGACTGGGATCAGGCATGAAACTGGCATGACTCAGATCAGGGTGATCCCAACCATGCTAGCTGTGTGTGATGGTATCAGTATGTTGGCCTGCTGCATCAAACATCTATGCAATGCAGATAAACAGGCTAATATCAAAGTGCAATTTGCAACAAAAAACTAATAACTGGACCTATCAAATGCAAACACACTGCTGTCAAAGAACCATCATGGAATGAATCTGTCTGTGTTTACGGGGAACATTTTTATATACAAATGTACAAATCATTGCACCTCATAAAATACTGCTGATGCTCCTGCTTTGATGTATACAGGAAATCAGCCTGGATTTATGCAAATGAACTCCATTTCAATTTTACTTAATTTAGCCAAATGCCATGTTTTACTAAATCAATTCTTTGTACACGTTTTTGTAAATTAGTAGTTTTGAATAAGAGAAAAATGTCTGACATTATGCTTTTATTTTGATAGAAAGTTTGGTTCATTGGAATATAAAAGTTAAGGCAAATGTTTGGGAGATCCTGTGGAAGGGGGAAGTGTGAGCACCTCTTGTAGGGGACAGGTAACAATTCTCTGGCAGAAGAACATTTTTGTGGAAGAAGTAGAAACAGTCTCTATAGCTAATTTTCAGAGAAAGTCAATTAGAAAATAAAACATTTAAAATCCAGGTATCAGCTCCACGTGAAAACCATAGCAGAAACAGAGCAGACAAAGTGAAACACACTGGATTAAAGAAGGCAAAAATATTTAATTTAGTATACAAATATGTATAGCTAATAAAGCATGTTGCAGTACTACTTGCCTGAGTTTTTAAAAATGTAAACAGCTCTAAAATTAGAGTAAACGACATCATATTAAAGTGAACATATTGTAAAATCCTTCAGACTTCAACTATGATTGTGTAAAAAACCATAAAAGAGCTTAAACAATAGATTTGCATCACCTTTAAAACTTTTTTGAATAGTGTTTCTGTTTGAAGTAAATGTGAGAGATCAAAAGAGTTTCCTCTGAACTCCTTGTGGGAATTACAATTTCATGCAAATGCAATTTTTACTGTACAGTACAACCTGGATTTATTTGGTTTCTTTCTGAAGCAGATTTTTACAGCTAATAGCATAACATGCTATTCATGACTGAGTCACATGTTCTGATACAAATGAGTAAAATCATTGAACATGAAAAGTACCAGAGAAATAAATCATATGCGCAACGTCAGGTGATGACAGACTGTAATAGATATATTAATATGATAGTGATTATGCCACATTTCATGGTATTGAATATACAACCAGTTTAAGCAATCATTAACTAAAAAGGTACATTTTTTTTGTTCTTCGAAAAAAAATATTTTTTTAAATACTGTTTAAATGTCTTGTCTCGAAGCCCGTACACAATGGGACTGATAAATCTGGGGATAATCTGGACAAAAACATACCAAGCAAAATGTATCTGAACAGAATATTTAGGGGGTAGAAGCAATATATATTGGTTTACTATATGAAATACAAATGTTAGCATACACAACAAGAGCTGAAAGCTATGAAGGAGGATAGTATTCCTGGCCTTCTTTCCATCAACTGAATCAGCTTCATGTGCAGCAAAGAAGATCTTAAAGTAAGTGAAGATGAGGGTGAGCCAGACAACAGTTAAATACAGTATATAGAAAATGTCTCTCTTCAGTGTACTTGCTGGGTGCTTGAACAGAATTTCTAAATTACAGAATATTGTGGAATAAAACAACCACAGAGGATCTGTTGCCAGGAGAATAAAGATGTCAGGCACAACTGATAACGAGCTCAAAATCCAAATACAACCAATCAGAATATAAATTCTTTTGATGGTGCAGAGCTCAGCATGTCGTAGAGGGAAACACACAGCAATGTAACACTCCACAGCCATTACAGCTAAATTTAACGGAGTGTTCAAGGTGGTGAAAACAGAAAAAGTAATAATAAAGCAACAGATGGATGCATTCATTGTGTGGAAGATATAACTAAAGACAAACAGGCTGATTGATGTTATCAGCTGGATGGTATCGTTCACCACCAGATGAATGAACAAGATGTAACGAAGATTCATGTAAAATATCTGAAAGAGAAAGAGAGAAAACAAATTTTTAGTTCATTCATTCAATTCCCAAACAGACTATTAACAAACAACTCTAAACAATGACAACAAATGCTGACCGAGTGTTTTCTGAAGGTGTGTATCAGTGTGCCATTGATGTAGCTGATGATGAGGCCAAGAGCGACGACGATTACATTTTTGACTGCTGCTATGCTCGCAGCCTCTCGATTATTCAGACTGCTCGACACGTTGTAGTTAAATGATGAAGAATTCATAGAGTTCATGGAATATCCTGTAAATTAAATAAGAGAAAGGAACAGGTCTCATTTAACAAAAAATCAACAAAGATCAATATCGTAAAAATCTTTTTTTTTTGCAAAATATCCCCTTGATTAGTAAATCGTAATAAAAATTTCAGACATGTGTAATGTATTTTTGAAATATGCTTCATTCAGAACTACAAAAAGTGTAACTTATTACAGAAAAGAAAAGCCCACATAAAAATATTTCAAAGTCCTGCACAAATAGTAAGAAACCAAATCAGAGAAATGCAGAAGAGATGGACAAAAACACTTTTCACCTCCGAGAGACTTCAGACTCGACTGTTACAGCCAGGAAATGAGAATGAAGTTTAGCTGATGTTTTTATGTTTTATCTTGGTGTTTAAAACCTGCTGATGTGTGACGTGACGACAGTTTCCTCACATGTATTAATTAGTTATCTGGAGACAATTTGGCTGGGACTGATCACAGTATAGCGATGAAAGAATAAACTGCAGAAAGAATAGATAAAACATACATAAACATATTATATTTAGCATCGATTGTGTATAAAGATATATTTTATAAAATGTTGAGCAATGTTATGTAAATCTTACTTTAAATGTTGTCATTTTGTTGTTTTTGTTTGATTTTAATCATTTTCTGAACTAACAAGCAACACCTGTCTGGTATGTACTGCTGGACTATAACAGACAATTTTAATAAATCCTATTTCCCTCATTTTGTTTTAATAACTTGTTTTAACATCCAATAAGCCGAGGCAAAATATATCACAGATATATTCGCAATGGGACATATTTACAATGCAAACCAATTTCCTGCTGTGGTCATATGGGGAGTGGACAGCCCTTAGCAAATGACCCCAAACCCCATAGTCCCAGAGCACCTCCCCACTGGACACCATGAGGGACATGGTAAAACATCTTCTCCAGATCTACAAAGCACATGTGGACTGGTTCTGCTAACTCCCATGAACCCTCAAGCACCTGATGGAGGGTAAAGAGATAGTCGTTTTCCATGGTCTCGCCGAACTCCTCCCAGACCAGAGTTTGTGCCTCCATGACCTCAGGAGCCACGATATGCTTGGCCTGCTGACCTGTCAGCTGCCTCGGGAATCTCACAAGCAAGCAAGGCCTGTATGACTCCTTCAACCTGACGGCATCCCTTACTTCTCGTGCACACCACCAGGTTCTGGGATTGCTGCTGTGACAGGCACCAGAGGCCTTGCAACCACAGCTTTGAGTGGTCACATTGACAATAGAGAAGGAGAACATGGTCCACTTGGACTCTATGTCTCCAACCTCCCTCAGAATCTGGAAGAAGCTTTCCTGTACGTGGAAGCTGAAGACCCCATGGACAGAAGGTTCAGCCTGACATTCCCATTGGACCCTCACAATACGTTTGGGCCTGTCAGGTCTGACTGGCTTCCTCCCCCGCCAGCGGTAGACAGCTCTGCCCCCTCTTCACCCGAGTGTCCAAGACATATGGCCAAAGTTCAAATGACACTACTACAAATTTGATCATTGACCTTTGGCCCAGGGTGTCCTGATGCCATGTGCATTTATGGACAACCTTGTGCTCAAACATGGTGTTTGTTGTGGACAAACTGTGATTAGCACAGAAGTCCAATAACAGGACACCACTCAGGTTTGGATCAGAGAGACCATTCTTCCCGGTCTCCCCTCTCCCGGTCTCACAGTCGTTGCCCACTTGGGCATTGAAGTCCCCCAGTAGAACAATGGAGTCTCCAGTTGGAGCACCATCTGTTTTTCAGAACCAGATTTATTTTAGGACCAGGTTCATCACAGTACCAGAACCAAACTCAGAACAAAAAACTGCAAAGATAGTTTTGTAGAATGGTTTTATGATGTTATTTATTTATTTTAATTAATTAATTTTTATTATAGTCAGTTGGGTGGAAAGAACACAAGGAAACATCAAATCACATTGATCCCAAAGTAGTGATGGATGTCATCCATCCATCCATCCATCCATCCATCCATCCATCCATCCATCCATCCATCCATCCATCCATCCATCCATCCATCCATCCATCCATCCATCCATCCATCCATCCATTTTCTAAACCTGCTTCTTCCTGTTCAGGGTCACCAATCCATCGCAGGGCCACACATACAAACAAAGATGGATTTCATATTAACTTCAAAAACAAACAAACGTGTGTATTTTGTTTGTTAATTACAAACTTGTGTATTTTGAAATTGGAGTCAGCTCCAGCTGTTCTACAAAGTCAGTAAACAAAAACAAACAAAAAACCTATAATAAACACACAAACAAACAAACAAATAAATAAAAAAATTAAATTACATATGGATAAATTGTTTGTTTCATTTGTCTTTTAAATGACACTTGAGTTATACTGTAAATCTAGAGCCGCTCATGTCCATATGTCCATTTTGGAAACATGTAGACTTTTTAGGTACAAATGTACAAATCTGGACACCTCATATAAATACTGCTGATGTTCTTGGTTTGATGCTCAAAGGAAATGAGTTTGGATTCATGCGAATATTTTTCCATTTTCGTTTTTCTTTATTTAAGCACATGCCATGTTGTAAGCAATCCAAACAAGAATCCAATTGTAAATTAGAGACAATGTGTCGGAATTTTAATTTTACATTTTATTGCGTTATATTGTGTAAAAACTATAAAATATCTTAAAATGCCAACATGCATTTAACAATATATATTTTCATCTCTTTTTAATCTTTGATCAGGGTTTCTGCTTGAAGTAAATCAGAGTGAGAGTTTCCGCTGAAATTATTTGTCTTGTTTATTCAGTCTAATCTAACATTTTTTACTAGAAGGATACAATTCATTACCTTTTCTCGGGCAAAACACCATGTATTTTTTAAAATACTGTTTAAATGTCTTGTCTCGAAGCCCGTACACAATGGGACTGATCAACCTGGGAAGAACATGCACAAAGATGTATAATGCAAAATGTATCTGCACAGAATATTTTGGGAAAAGAAGCATAATATAATTTTTCATTATATGAAATACAAATGTTAGCATACACAACAAGAGCTGAAAGCCATGAAGGAGGATAGTATTCCTGGCCTTCTTCCCATCAACTGAATCAGCTTCATGTGCAGCAAAGAAGATCTTAAAGTAAGTGAAGATGAGGGTGAGCCAGACAACAGTGAAATAAAGTATATAGAAAATGTCTCTCTTCAGTGTACTTGCTGGGTGCTTGAACAGAATTTCTAAATCACAGAATATTGTGGAATAAAACAACCACAGAGGATCTGTTGCCAGGACAATAAAGATGTCAGGCACAACTGATAACGAGCTCAAAATCCAAATACAACCAATCAGAATATAAATTCGTTTGATGGTGCAGAGCTCAGCATGTCGTAGAGGGAAACACACAGCGATGTAACACTCCACAGCCATTACAGCTAAATTTAACGGAGTGTTCAAGGTGGTGAAAACAGAAAAAGTAATAATAAAGCAACAGATGGATGCATTCATTGTGTGGAAGATATAACTAAAGACAAACAGGCTGATTGCTATTATAAGTTGGATGATATCATTCAACACCAGATGGATGAACAAGATGTAACGAGGATTCATATAAAATATCTGAAAGAGAAAGAGAGAAAACTAATTTTTAGTTCATTCAGTTTTATTCTGATCATAACAGTTCGAACACAACAACAACAACAATGACAACAAATGCTGACCGAGTGTTTTCTGAAGGTGTGTATCAGTGTGCCATTGATGTAGCTGATGATGAGGCCAAGAGCGACGACGATTACATTTTTGACTGCTGCTATACTCGCAGCCTCTCGATTATTCAGACTGCTCGACACGTTGTAGTTAAATGATGAAGAATTCATAGAGTTCATGGAATATCCTGTAAATTAAATAAGAGAAAAAAATGCATTAAAATCAGTTAAAAGTTTAAATACAACCTTCTTGAAGGAAACATTTTGCCCCAAACTTACTTAAAATACTTACTTATTATATATCAGAACATTATTAACAGGTTTAAAAGTCAGGGTCTGTGATCATGTCAGTGTTTATTCCAAAACTCATTTCCATTTCTGAGACAACAGCATGTATGTAGAAACTAACACTGAGATTTTAGTATCCATGAACCTCCTTCAACATGAGAAATATTTTTGAAAGTAGAAAACAACAACCGCCCCCAACAATTTGGAAATTATAAACATGAAATATGTTGATATGTATAGAATAGATCTGTAATATCACAGTAAAAATTAAACAATTTTCTCCTATTTTTTCAGGATATTAACTTCAATTAAGGATTTCAACCCCCCCCCCCAAAAAAAAAAAGAAAAAAAAAAGCTGTATGTAGTGACAACAGTTCAAATCTGCCCTTAAACAAACATGTGCTGTTGGAACTTGATGCCACTTTCAGAACTACAAAAAATGGAACATGTTACAAAAAAGAAAATATCTTAATGTTCAAATCACATAAAAATATTTTAAAGTCCTGCACCAGGCAGTAAGAAACCCAAACATAACACTGAAGAAGAGATGGACAAAAACACTTTTCACCTCCGAGAGACTTCAGACTCGACTGTTACAGCCAGGAAATGAGAATGAAGTTTAGCTGATGTTTTTATGTTTGATCTGGGTGTTTAAAACCTGCTGATGTGTGACGTGACGACAGTTTCCTCACATGTATTAATTAGTTATCTAGAGACAATTTGGCTGGGACTGATCACAGTACAGTGGGACAATGTCACTATCAAATAACAAATTAAACTTGGTCCAGGGATGAAAGAACAAACTGTTCATGCAAAATGAATAAATAGATTGACAAACAGATTTAATGTGGATTTGTTGTTTATTTATTATAACATCAATTGTGCATTAAGCTTATAAAATTTTGAGTAATGTTGTTTGAAAAAAAGCTAGGATTACATCAAATTAGTTTCTAATCATTTCAATAAGCTAACACATTAGTTCTGGAGTTATGCTCTAAAAGAGCTTCTTATATGTTTTGAACTAATTTCTGAATGAAATTAGGAGATTTTAGATTAAGCTAAAAAAAGTGACTGCAAGACTTTCACAAGCAACGGTTTTAAAGTTTTGCTCAACACATATCTTGTTTGCCTTACTGCTCATTTTGTAAGTAACATGTTTAACATAAAAGACAAATAAGTTGCAAGTTGAAGCTTCAGTTGTTGTTTTCAACATAAATATTCACTCATCGGTCAGTCGTTTTCTTCACCTGCTTGTTCCTGTTCAGGATCACAGGGAGCTGGTGTCTGTCTCCAACAGTCATCAGGGTGAGAGGTGGTGTCACACCTGGACAGGCCACCAGTCCAGTGACACTCTATGAAAACTCTAAGTAGAAAGGATGTGACCTGGTTTAGTGCTTCCAGCTGTGCAGCCATGCAGACAATTTAACTTATTTTATCAAAATGTTCTTAGAGATTCTTAATCTGTGATGCCTTTGATATTTTAAGTGCATCAAGGACTTTAAACTTAGGAAGACACCTTTACATGTTTAAACCATCTTTTAATTAAGCAACTGTAAAACTTGCAAAAAAGGAACACAAATCAGAGCCTGTGAATGCACAATACAGATAACCAAAATGAGTGAAACAGCATTACTTTCCACAGTTTTAACAGCAGAAAATTAAACTCACGTGTGACTAAAATCTTTAAGCATGAAGAGTGCCAGGGAAATTTAACAGGTTAAAATATACAATGTTCTTGCTCAGATGCCTGCAGACTGTGATAAAAAAATGCAAAATGTCAAAATGCAAAATTCAGCTTTCTAAGTAATAATGCAGAGAATTTTTTAAAAATATGCAACTATTGCACCTGAGTATTTTGTCCTTAATCCAACCTTTAAAAAAAGAAAATTCCTGATAAATATTGTAGCATTAAACCACTGAGGAGAGGTACACCTCAGACTTCACTTGCACTAGCTTAGAAATTGATGTAATATTTAGTTGATGTGTTCATGTGAAGCATCATTTAACTATATGCTGTATGTTAAGGGATATTGGACCATAACAAAGTAACTTTTTAACATGTTTGTTGTCTACAGACTCATTAAAAACATTCACAATCTATTTTCTCACAATTCTTGTTTGTGTAGTTTGGAATCTAGTAAAGCAGCACAAGTTTCACTGAAAGCAAAGGTCTGTTAGCTGCTCTCAGGCCACACAGCAGATATTTTTTTAAATACTGTTTAAACATCTTGTCTCGCAACCCATATACTATGGGACTGATAAACCTTGGGAGAATCTGCACAATGATGTATAAAACAAAAAGTGCATGTAGATAATATTTTGGGAACGAGTACAGCAGTGAGTTTTTTAACAGAGGAAATACATAAGTTGACATACACAACAGGAGCTGGAAGCCATGGAGCAGGATAGTATTTCTGGCCTTCTTTACATTTCCATCTACTGAATTAACTGCATGAGCAACAAAGAAGATCTTGATGTAAGAAAAGAAAAGGGTGAACCAAACTCCAGTTAAATAAATGATATAAGAAATATCCCTCTTTCCCAAACTCACTGGATGATGGAACAAGAGATCTCTTTCACAAAATATAGTGGAAAAGAACAACCATGTGGGTTCTGTTGCTAGAAGAATAAAGATATCGGGCAAAATTGACAATGCACTAAAAACCCAGATACAACCAATTAGAATATAAGTTCGTTTGATGGTGCAGAGCTCAGCATGTTGCAGAGGAAAACACACAGCAATGTAACACTCCACAGCCATTACAGCTAAATTTAATGGAGAGTTCAGAGTGGTGAAAACAGCAAAAGTTATAATTAAACAACAAACAGAAGCATTAATTCTGTAGACAATGTAACTGATGACAAACAGGCTGACTGTTGTGGTGAGCTGGAGCAAATCGTTCACCACCAGATGGATAAAGAGGATGTAACGAGGGTTCACATAAAATACCTAAAAGAGAAAAGAACAAAGTCAGACAAGTTGTGTTCCAGATTGGATAAGATAAAGATGTGCTGGCAGGCTTCAGCGACCCTGAACAGGAGCAGGGACGGACGGATGGATAGCATATGCTTGATAGTTTGGATCATAAAGTCATTTCATTTCTTGTTCCCTCAGTGTTTTAAACAATGTGAGAAGTAATGACATCATTACAAACTGTGTAAAATCTCTAACTTCCACCCATTTTGTTTGAGTGCAGTGAACATGAAACCTAAACAATGATTACTAATAATTAATAGTTGTTTTTTAATGAATGAAATAAAAAAAAATGACACTGAAAGGGAAAAAAAACATGAAGTGCCTGTGTACAATAAAGAGAAATTCAGTTCTGTTCTTTCTGACAGAGGAAAAACCTGATTATTAGTGACAACAACAACTAACCTGGTGTTTTCTGAAGGTGTAAATCAGTAAACAGTTGATATAGTTGATGGTGAGGCCGAGAGTTAATATAATAATAATTTTGGACATAGCTGAGCTTGCAGAATCTCGATAACTCAGATTGCTCGACCCACTGGAGTTAGAAGTTGAATAATTCATGGAAGAGATTTCAAGATCCTAGAAGTCTCAAAAAAACAGGGAAAAACAAAATATTGAAGTTTAGTGATCCATTCTTTTTTACTCTACAAACAGAGATAATAAAACAAAACATATAACCAGACACAGTAAAATGTCCTTATTTGATTATCCAATGCATCTGTTTCTCTTAACCCTTTCATAAATAGTGGACTTACAGTGGACAGAAATTTAAAAGTTGTTTTTGTACTTTTGGACTTGCACGTAAGCTACCACACTGAAATTTTGTGTCTCTCAATACACTGTCATCTAATTGCAGTGAATTTGTATTCATAAAACAATAATAGAATAATGTCATGATGATATAATGATTAATCTGTTTAAAATAAAATAAGAATCAAATACATGTTTTGAAGTAAAATTGCATATTGTCCACCAGAGTAAATGTATAAAAACTGTTTCAAAAAACATATTCATGTTCAATTAAAGTTGAAAAATGTTAATGCCTTAAAATGGATTAAAAACATTTATTAACTGAGGATATCTTCATTCATGCATGAATTGGTTACACATAAAACTGCAATGATCATATCATGGACTGAGTTTTCCCCTCTCTACTTATACTTTCCTTCAACTCAATAATAATATATTTTAATCCAGGAGAATACAATTTTGACAGAAAAAAGACTTTCTGAAGCTTTAACAAGTTAAAACCTGGATTTCAAAAGTGGAAATGAAAGCGACAAGATGAGACGGGGCATTGATAAATTACAAGTTTACATTCTTTTCAACAAACACATAAAAGAATGAGAATATATTCTACTTACATAGTAACAGCTGTAAAATCAAAGCACCGAGAAGGACAGAAAGATTACTAAACCTTTCAGCAGATCGCTTCAGAGCCCAGTCAAACTAACAAGAGAATGACTGTAAAATGATGTGCTTATATTAAATATGTGTAAGCAGAAGTCCTGACAAAGATGATGTAATAAGGATCTCCCTTTGCATTAACCTAATGTTTACACAAGGGAAATGGATCATTTTAACAGCCTACATAATATCTTACTTTTTTAGACAGATTTACTCTCATATTAATGCATTTTCTTGTTACAATAGTCAAATATACAGTCAAATAGACAAAAACTGGTATCAGGGATGGAAACATATACAGTGACTTTAAAATAGAATTAAGCTTGAAATTAACATCTTTTTTCCTAATTTTGTGGTATTTTTCAGTGAAGTTGAATAATTGTATTTTTGTTTGGTTTCAACGCAAAACTATACAATATGGTGCAGGGCCGTGCAGAGACCTTTGAAGGGGCGGGTGCTCAAAAGTTAAAAAGGGGCACATAGAACCCAGTTCAACAACAACAACCCACATTTCATCAAAAATCTAACACGGAATTTTATCATTACTATATCATAAGGCGATATAACTTAAAAATAAAATCTCAGATTAATTTTTTTTGTTCGATTTCAGATTTTTTCTGATTTCCCCTACTTATCAAGGAAAGCAACAAGTACAAACAACTCATAACTTTAAGCGACTGCTGATTTTTCTCCACCATACCTCTTTCCTGTTATATGCGGTGCCTTGTACAAAAGATTTGGCTACAGTTAGCTGTTTTTAGCTAAGGTTTGGGGTTAATGCACTATCCCTAATTACAATAGTAAGTATCTATTTACCGGCTGAGATCGAGATCTCGTACAATGTGGTTTTATTTCCAACATCGATGTTGGTAGATGCCTTGCCTTGGTAAGGCTTGCTTAAGAGGCCACTGGAACAGACTTAACTCACATGACTGCGGCTGCCCACTTACACACTCTGTTTACGTCCCGCCCATTGTATTAGCATAGTAGCGTAGCAACATTCCTTCAACCATGGAACTGTAAATGTTAATAAAAATAAAATTAAAATAAATGTGCAATCGAGTTAGTACCTTCTAGTCACTGTAGCTGCAACTACTAAACAACTAACCAACCATATAACTGCTTTGGCTCTAAAAAAAGCATTTTAGATATAAGCCCAATAGCAACAATTAGTTAACTTAATGTACATTTAGACTAGAATTTTGCATTAGCTTCGGATCCTCCATTTTTTTAAAATAGCATGCTGTAATCTGGGAAGGTTTGACTGAGGAAAGACATCAAGGCACGTCCCATGTATCCTTGGTAAGTTAGCTAAACGGCAGGCAAACCGAGGACAGACGCCTCAGTAGCACATGAACATTAGAACATGCCTTGACAGTTCCTGTGTATCTCCTGGGCAACCAGGGCGGGACCAAGGCATCAAGGTGAGGTTACTTGATATTAAGAAACACCCACAGAGAGCTGGTGCCTATTGTCAGCGGTCACTTGGTGACAGGCGGGGACACATCTGGTCAGGTCACCAGTCAATCACAGGGCCAAAGACACAAAAAAACATTCATGCTCCCACGTGGGGTCAATTTAGAGTTAACCAATAGTCCAATCATGCATGCATTTTGTTCTGTGTGAGGAAAGAGGATTTTTAGGAGAAAACCCACACATTTACAGTGACAACACTCAAACTCCATACAGAAAGGTTCCTGGTTAAATGCAGGTCCTTCTTGCTGCAAGGAAACAGTGGTACTAACTGTACCACTGAACAGCCCACAGAAAAAACAAATCCTACAAATTAATAACTTAGAACTGAGACAGAAAGAGATTTTTATTCTCCATTTTGGAAAATCAATTCACAAGTTTTACTACTTGAGGAAAGGAAAATGTGTTGATATTGTAAAGTACATCAGGAGATATTTGTACTTATCTACAAATGGCAATAGGAAAAACGAGCTTTGAATGTAGGCTTTTGCCTCACACATTGATAGTATACTAATTTTTAAAAGATTATGTTTGTTTTTTTCATCGAGTATTTGGAATATACATTATAAATTAATTAAATATGTATTTTTTAATGTGTAGCTTTATTCCATTTTTATTTAAACAGAATCATGGGCTTGAGTCAATGTAATACTTCTGATGGTTTTAGGATTGTATATTTGATCTTTCTTTTACTTTGATAGATTCGTTCTTACTGTGGGCATGTTTTACATAATAAATACCTTTTCAGATACTTTCTGAAAGTTTGATCTCTTAAGCCATACACAATTGGGCTAAGAAAACGTGGCAGCATTTGGAAAAAAATATAGCAAACAAAAAGAGAATCTGAATAATTTTTTGGAAACCATTGCTGAAGAACCTCTTTTAGTAGTGGTTCTGCATAGGTTGTCATGCACAATGAAAGTTGAAACCCATGGAGGAGGACTGTGTTTTTTGCTTTTTTGGCATCTTGACTCACAGTTTTTGCTGTACACATGATCTTGAAATAAGTGTAAAATATAACACACCAAACTAGAACTAGGTACACAATGTAGGTAATATTTCTTCTTGGAATGATACTGGGATTTCTAAAAGCTGTTTCTCTGAGACAAAACACATGTGAATTGAAGTATTGTAACGGCTCAGTGGCTAATGTGATGAAGAGATCAGGGAGAACTGAAAACATGCTGATCACCCAGATCAAACCAACCAGAGTCAGTGTTCTCTTAATGGTGCAGATCTGAGCATGACGAAGAGGGATGCAGATTGCGATGTAGCACTCCACGGCCATGCAGGCCAAGTTCAGAGGGGTGTTTTCAGTCGTGAAGAGGGCAATCAGCAATAAGATGCAACATACAAACACAGGTATCTTGTAGATGATGTAGCTGGTGACGAAAAGCGTCACTGTCACGGAAAGTTGGATCATATCATTGATCACCAAATGGACAAACAAGATATATCGAGGATTTTTGTAGAAGATCTGATGGCGAAGAACACAAGACAAAACAACTTAAATTCAGTCAGATACAAAAAAGTTTAGAGTGTGTAAAAAATTATCTGTCACTGGTATTTCTGTCCAACTGCATTGTGGTATAAAAGGAGCTAATTTGGATGTTCTAATGCAATCCAGTTGAAGCATGTTTTATTGTATTTAAACTTTCAAAATTATTATGTATAACACATAAAATAAAGAAAACCCTGACCTGGTGCTCACTAAAGGTGTGAACAAGTCCTGCATTGATGTAGGTAATTGAGAGGCTGAGAACCAGAACAATGGTATTCTTGATGACAGCACTGATGAAAGAATCCCTACTCTGTAACAACAGGGTTACATTGGCAGATGACACATTCATTTTTTGATTCCTGTAAAATTAACAGAAAAACAGATGATGAAAAACATTATTCACAGATCTCTTACAATACAGTGAAGTACAGACCTGAGAAATCACTGAGACTGTCATTGTACACACAGCTCTGGCAACAGCTTAGTTAGTATCCTGCAAACTACTTTTACATTGTACAAACATTCCATAATACCTGCTATTATGGGAATCAGTTTACCCATTCGCATTACAGTCAAACCTTCTTTGCTAAAGTCACATAGATCTTTCAAACTGTAAATGTGTTTAACTTGTAACCTGTTTTTTTTAAAGTAGCCAGTGATAGCCAACTTTTCTCATCAGATACAGTATGTACTATCAGGCCAAAATAGTATAATTCGTACCAGAGGATTCAAACAGTGCAATAGTATAAAAACAAACAAACACACATCTAAAATAGAAATGTTCCATGTTACACCCCCCAAATTTGTCTAAAGTACAGATGTACACTCAACATAAATTGGTACATTAAAAGACTTATTTGGACTTAAAAACTGTGAAAATTTAAAGAGTGACAAAAAAACAAATCAGAGACCTCAACCTTAGGTTCACCACATCAGCTTGAATCAACTTCTCCTTCAGCAAATGAACATCTGTCTCTTTTCTCCAGAGTCGGTCATAAATGCCTTTCAATACATTTAAAACAAGTTTTTTCTATGCTGCAGTCTTTTTTACTGCATCTCAATTTTCCTATTTCATAGTCAGATGTCTGCTCAGCCTAAGAGCTTCAGGGTGTTGTTGATCCATATTTTATAGGCTGTTTGGCTGGCAATGCTCCAAGTTGTCATTGGTGGCTTCGCCTTAGATACCACTAGATACCACACATTCATAGTTTCCAAGACAAATCTGTGACCACAAAATGGAAATATACAAATGATTTATCTATAAAACATAATAAAAGATTGTCTTATGGATGGATGGATGGATGGATGGATGGATGGATGGATGGATGGATGGATGGATGGATGGATGGATGGATGGATGGATGGATGGATGGATGGATCCCTCAGTGTTTTAAGTGATGTGAGAAGTAATGACATCATTTCAAAATGTGTAAAATCTCTAACTTTCACCCATTTTGTTTGAGTGCAGCACACATGACATCTAATGATGAATAATAGTTCAAATAGAAGATGGCAAAAAATAAAATAAAATAAACAATATGTTGTTTTTTTATTTTTATCCCTACAGTGGATTCACACACACAAACATGTGGTTATATTGAGGATGGGTGGCTCAGAAAACAAGCTGGTCACTGCGTCTAGTGGGACTGTACCAGCCTCTCATTCAAAAGACCCTGCAGGTTTGATCCCTGGTGCTGACAGACCATGTATTGAGGAAAAATTTGTTTTGTTGCCAAGATTTATTTGCATAGTACAATATATAACATATAAGATATATATCTTTTTTTTTCCAGCAGTGCAGTCAGTTACTTTCTCTGGTCACTAGTTACTTTTTTGTGGTGCAACTTAGTAACTATAACTAATTGCATTTTTAAGTAACATTCCGAATGCTGCTAAACAGTTGATAGAGTTGATGGTGAGGCAGATAGTTAATGGTACAATATGAAATATTTTCATAAAAAGCAATATTGTTAACAAAATAATGTCTCCACAGGATGTTTAGAGGGGTGTAGAATGAAAATACAGCATTTTTTGGGGGAAATTATACTTGAAGTAAAATATAATAAAATATTTATTTTGACGGGCATGACATTGGCATTTTGTTAACATCTAACCTGGCACAGCGAGGCTGTGTGCTGTGGAGTCTGCTGGTCGAGCAGCTAGAAGCCCGGGGATATGTGGTGATTTTTGACTTTATTTGCTTGCCATTGAGGATTTACTGACATGTGACTTAGCAGGGTCGTGTGGAAAAGTCTTTAGCAGCTCACAGAGACTCAGGTGGCTGCATTGTGGGGAACTCTGGCTGTGTGTTCAGCTGGAGGATACCTCAGAGGATTTTGTGGCTGGGTGGAGAAGTGAGGCGTGCAGGATGGAGTGAGGAGGATGGAGGATCTTGGGGAGACTGAAGGAAGTTTTGGTTTGGTCAAGAAGAGCCCACACAGATTTACACTGATATGTAAACAAACATGGAGTAGCAGCAGATTCTGGTGGTTTTGGGACTGATATTTTGTGTTTGGCAAATGTACCAGATCAATATTCTGCAGCAATGAGCTCAGGATGAACAGATAAAGAGGCAGAGAACTACATGAGGCGGCTGATCGGCTGCACAATATAGTCAGCTTCCTACTTTTGGTGCGGTTCCGGTATGGTTGTATTCGCACATGCAATCAAACGGCTCCAACTGAACCAGAACCTATGTTTTTAGATGGACTTGAGTTCAGTTGTTTAGTCCAAATCAAAGTTTGATAGCCCATTCACACCTCCCCAAATGAACTAGAGTTTGATTCACTGGACTAAACAGGGCTGGTGTGAATCCTTAGTCAAGACCCAGAGCTCATGACCTTAGGTGAGGAATGGAACAGATGAACCAGTAAATTGAGAGCTTTGCCTTTCAGCTAGGTTCTGGAGCAATTGTTGATGAAGGACAGAAGTCGAAGCCCTGATCTATCAGTTCATCTCTCATTCCATCCTGTCACCACTTGTGAACAAGACATCAAGATATTTAAACTCCTTCCCTTTAGCTAAAGACTCTTTACCAACTCAAAGGGAGTATTCCACCCTATTCCAGAAGTTTTCCTCTCAGTTGCAAATCACTCCAGTGCACGTGAAGGTCATGACTTGCGTACACCAACAGCAAAAGCAGAGAAAAGACCTTGAGGTTCCGAAACCAGACACCCTTCTCACCATGATCATGCCTTGAGATCCTGTTGATGAACATCCCAAACATGACTGAAGAAAGGGGGCAAGCTTGGTGAAGTCCAACCTCATACCAAGAATTTGAACACAGGTCTTGCTGTATTTGTGCAGGGACATAACTCCCCTTAGTGAACATAAAGCAAAGCTTTGCAA
>SSNP01000003.1:8785583-8801019 GCA_006937955.1 Pachypanchax playfairii | reverse complement strand
AGAGACTCAGGTGGCTGCATTGTGGGGAACTCTGGCTGTGTGTTCAGCTGGAGGATACCTCAGAGGATTTTGTGGCTGGGTGGAGAAGTGAGGCGTGCAGGATGGAGTGAGGAGGATGGAGGATCTTGGGGAGACTGAAGGAAGTTTTGGTTTGGTCAAGAAGAGCCCACACAGATTTACACTGATATGTAAACAAACATGGAGTAGCAGCAGATTCTGGTGGTTTTGGGACTGATATTTTGTGTTTGGCAAATGTACCAGATCAATATTCTGCAGCAATGAGCTCAGGATGAACAGATAACGAGGCAGAGAACTACATGAGGTGGCTGATCGGCTGCACAATATAGTCCGCTTCCTACTTTTGGTGCGGTTCCGGTATGGTTGTATTCGCACATGCAATCAAATGGCTCCAACTGAACCAGAACCTATGTTTTTAGATGGACTTGAGTTCAGTTGTTTAGTCCAAATCAAAGTTTGATAGCCCATTCACACCTCCCCAAATGAACTAGAGTTTGATTCACTGGACTAAACAGGGCTGGTGTGAATCCTTAGTCAAGACCCACCTTAGGTGAGGAATGGAACAGATGAACCAGTAAATTGAGAGCTTTGCCTTTCAGCTAGGTTCTGGAGCAATTGTTGATGAAGGACAGAAGTCGAAGCCCTGATCTATCAGTTCATCTCTCATTCCATCCTGTCACCACTTGTGAACAAGACATCAAGATATTTAAACTCCTTCCCTTTAGCCAAAGACTCTTTACCAACTCAAAGGGAGTATTCCACCCTATTCCAGAAGTTTTCCTCTCGGTTGCAAATCACTCCAGTGCACGTGAAGGTCATGACTTGCGTACACCAACAGCAAAAGCAGAGAAAAGACCTTGAGGTTCCGAAACCAGACACCCTTCTCACCATGATCATGCCTTGAGATCCTGTTGATGAACATCCCAAACATGACTGAAGAAAGGGGGCAAGCTTGGTGAAGTCCAACCTCATACCAAGAATTTGAACACAGGTCTTGCTGTATTTGTGCAGGGACATAACTCCCCTTAGTGAACATAAAGCAAAGCTTTGCAATGTAAAAGCAATATTTCCATCAACAAAAATACCTTAGCAGAACTAACAAATCAAGGACAAAACCGGTTCAACATAACTAAAGTGTATAGCTTCATCATGCCCAGTGTGTGAAGGAAGAATTAAAATAAAATCAAATTTTTATGATGGTGTTTCATACTGATGAACTCATCATCACACCCTGTATAACCAATTTTTTCAACAATATCTCTATGCACATGCATAAGAGCCAAACGTGCCAGTCAGTTTTTCAACTCCCTGTTTTGACCTATTATCTCTTCACACTCTTTTGGCAGAATAAAAGTCTGTTTCTACATCAGCTCATAAAGAACACATCACAAATCCTGTCTCCTCTAAACCACTTTATTCCTGAAATAGTGGGAAACTAAATCTCCAGAACGTTTTTGCCTGTACGCTGGTGTCTTGCAGCAAGATTAAGAAAGAAGTATTCTTTTTGGATTACTGCTGTAAAACAGCCATTGTTCTAATGATGTCTCTTTGTATGGCAAACAAAATTTGGAGGTTGCTTCACACCAGTAAGAAAATTTTCTCAAAACAAATTGTCTTTTTTATGTATTTTCATTTAACTGAATCTGTAGGCACACAAAATCAAAATCAGTGTCTTTGTTTACACTCTAATCTATCCATTTCCACATCAAACCATTGGGGATAAAAAAAACAGCAAAAGTTTTCTTCTACTAACATTTGGGAAAGCATGATTGTGTGGCTGTCAGATGTACATTGGTGATTCTCTCTCTTCACCCATGGTTCGTGCAATGTTGCAGCTCTGTTAACTTCAATAATTTCTCAGAAATCTCTGACTTTACAAAACAGATACATTTTTAAATGTTTCCTAAAAGTATTGTCTCGTACACCATATATAATGGGGCTAATGGATCGTGGCAGAATCTGCACAATAATATAGAAAGAAAAGAGTATGTCATTATAATTTGAGGGAAACCAACGCTGCAGAGAACTTAAAATTTGAGGTGCCGTGTATGTTGTCATACACAGAACCACCTGAAAGCCATGCAAAATAACTGTATTTCTAGCTTTCTTACTGACTTTGCTTGCTGTCTTTGCAGTAAACAGGATTTTGAAGTAGGTGTAAAATATAGTAAACCAAACTAAAACTAGAAACACTGAATATGTGATATCCCTCTTCTTGACTAGGAGTGGATGAGGAAAAGCAGTTTGTCTAATACAAAATACTTGGGAATGAAAGAAATCCAGCGGTTCTGTTGCCAAGGTGATAAACAGATCAGGAAGGACAGACAACATGCTGGTTGCCCAGATCAAAGCAATCAAGATTAGAGTCCTTTTAATAGTGCAGATCCTAACATGTCGAAGGGGCATGCAGATGGCGATGTAGCACTCCATTGCCATGCAGGCTAGGTTCAGAGGGGTGTTTTCGGTGGCAAAGAGAGTGACCAGCACCATGATACAGCAGACTGAAACGTTGATTTTGTAGATGGTGTAGCTTGTGATGAATAAGATGATGGCCATAGTCACCTGGAGCATGTCATTGACTACCATGTGGATAAAAAGGATATAACGAGGATTTGTGTAGAAAATCTGGAGGATGGAACCACAATAAACAATCTTTATTAAAAAAAAAAAAATCAGGTTTTGATATTGATGATATTACTTGCAAATGGTTAAATATTTGGCAATTCACAAATATATAAAGTGCATCTTTAGCTAAAGTCTCATAATCCAAATATCACTAAATATTATCTATATTTCCCTGTTACTTTGTAACTCTGGCATCACATTATGTTTAATGAATAAATTGCTCTCAGTCTAAAGCTGCATTACTGATGGCATAAAACCACACAAAAATGGACTGTGTTCAGAGATCTGTTTCAACGCAAAAGTGACATTAAAAGCTAAAAAAAAACTCCTGAAGTTTAAAGATTCACAAAGGAATAATCACATATAATGTTATATATTTATCTCACATAAAAATAGACTACTCGTTGTAAAAGTCATAATCTTCATTCTCAGCTTATTGTGAGTTTGATCAAATGAATGAAATCTAATTAATTTGTGTCACACTGCAGTTCAGTGATTTAGTCCAGAAATATGGAGGTCATTTTTTAAATTTAGTTTTTATTTTGAGCACAAAATATATCATTTATATAACTGTCATAGTTTATCAAGGGTTAAAAAATGCAAACCAAATTCATTAAACAGCATTTTTTATCCTATATTTGTAGGATTTTAGAGACTTTTAACCCCAGATTATTAGCTAGTTTCCAAGCGCTTTTTTACAATTAGTTTTGTGATTTTAGTTATTGATGCAAGGAGTGAATATCTGTGCTTATCATAACTTGTTCTCTAAAAGGCAATTGTGTGTTTATTAATTAAGAGAATAGATCTCCTCAACCTTACTGGGTTCAATATGTGTATCAGCCTTGAGGCAAAATATTTCTGTTTAATTTGTCTGTTTGAAAAGTAACACATTTTATAACTTGGAAATGTTACTGGGGCTACTTTCTACTCCTAAGTGAAGATGTTGTTAATTTATTTCCACTAGATGTCAGTAAATCAGTTGATATTTAAAGTAGTATTAAAAATACATCAGACCTGATGCTTTCTAAAAGTGTGAATGAGATTAGCATTGATGTAGTTGATGGAAATTCCCAAAAGCACGACTATCAAATTCTTCACCACAGCTTTACTAAAAGAATCCTTATACTGAGCTACCAGTGTCACATTGGAAAAGGATGTGTTCATCTCTGGAAAGCTGGAATAAAGTTAAAATAGAGCAGAGCATAATCACAGAGTGAGAATCAGTGTCAACAGAAAACAGCAAACTAATTCATGGGTATAAATTGTTTAGTACAATCATGCAGATATAACCTCTTTTTTAACTAATCTAACAAATAAAAATGAATACAACTCTGATATTGGGAAATTGCTCAAAGGTTAAGTCAAACAAACACAAGGTGTTTTACAAGGTATATTTCAGAGTTATATATATCAATATTTGTTGTTACCATCCCAACACCTACAAACAGCTCCTGTTAAAGAAAAAAAGGAAAGAAAAGAGCTCTCATCAGTTCTTATAAAATCTGTTTTTCACAACATATACAATAAGAGAGTCATAAAATTGGATAATATTTCTGGCTTTTGTTGTTTACACATCAAAACCTTCAATTACAATTAAGTCAGGGTAATCGGAGAATATCATTTATATCCAACCTACCTGGAAAAAGATCACAAAGTGTTGCACAAACCTAAGGAAAATAATAATAAAATAAAAATAAAAAATAATATAATAATAAACTGACAAAAATTACTGGAGAGAAGAAAGAAAAATATAAAACACTGATTATCTGAAAATGAATGAAATCACTTAATAATCAAAAAACATAATAATTTAAAGGTAATCAAATTCTGTATAAAAAAAATGGCTTAAGGTAACATTTTACAAGTAATTTTCTTAATTTGTGATAAACAATGAAATGTTGTACTGTATGTGAATGTAAAAATAGATGAATAAAAATGCAATTAATAAATGAGGACATGTAAAAGTGAAAGTACAAAATAGAAACAAATGATTGATAATCAGATATGCAACAGGAAAAAGATCTTAGCTAAAGAAAAACAAAATAGTAAACAGATTAATAACAACTACAGTCAATTTTTGATGTTTTTTAAAGTAAATGATGCAGGTAAAAATTCACTTGCACCTCAATGATTCATCAAGGATAGGCATCAGCTCTTCCAAACAACACCTGGGTTTTTATATGGTTTGTTGAAGCTCCCCACAGTTCAAGTGTTAGTGTGTGTTTTTCTTTTAGTTTGTGTGAGTGTGTTTGCTTTTTTTTACGGTGAGGAAGAGAACAATCTAAATTAGTTTTTTGGTTGTATTTGAACAAAACAAAAAGTGGAACATAAAATACTCTTTTAATTCAAGTGCAAGTCATTGTGATGACCCAAAACATGTTTTTTTAGAGTGCTACACAGTTCTGCAGTTGGCAGGTGCTCTACAGTTATAAGGTCCTGGATTCAGAAACTTAGTGTTCTACATGTAATTTGCAAGTTCTCCTTCCACATATAAAATTTTCTCCTTGAATTTGTGTTTCCTCGGTAGTACATCGCTGCGGAGCCCGGAAAAGGCTCCGACAGGTCATTTGAAAACGCTCTCACAGGTCGTATTTTTTGGAACTTTTAAAATCGACCTACAGTATATGGTTGTATAATGTGCAGACAGGTTGCAAATGCAGGTTCTTCTTACTGCAACGTGACAGTGCTACTAATTGTGCCACCATGCAGCCCCACAGAAAAACAAATACTACAAATAAATAACTTAGAACTGATGCAGAAAAAGACTTTTATTCTTTATAACAAACTTTTGAAATTCAAGTCACAACTTTCACTACTTGAGGAAGGAAAAATGTGGTGATGCTACAGGAGATGTTTTTACATCTCTACAAATGATAATAGGAAAAAATATGATTTGACGGTGGGGCTTTTGCCTCTCATATTGTGTGTATACACATTTTAAAAAGAATATTTTTTGTTTTTCAAACCAACATTTACAATAGAAATTAATCAATCTATTTAATTTAAAGTAAGTTTAACATACATATGAATTTTTTGATGTGTACCTTTATCCAGCTTTTATTGAAACAGGATAGGGTTAGGGTTAGGATAGGAATAGGACTGAGTCAACATAATACTTCTGATGGTTTCAAGTTTGTATTTTATTGATTTTGATAGATTCGTTCTTACCGTGGGCCCGTTTTACATAATAAATACCTTTTCAGATACTTTCTGAAAGTTTGATCTCTTAAGCCATACAAAACTGGGCTAAGAAAACGTGGCAACATGTGGAAAAAAATATAGCAAACAAAAACAGAATCTGTGAAGTTCTTGGGAAACCTTTGTTGTAGAGCTTCGATTAGCAGGGGTTCTGCATAGGTTGTCATGCACAATGAAAGTTGAAACCCATGGAGGAGGACTGTGTTTCTTGCTTTTTTGGCATCTTGACTCACAGTTTTTGCTGTAAACATGATCTTGAAATAAGTGTAAAAAATAACACACCAAACTAGAACTAGGTACACAATGTAGGTAATATTTCTTTTCTGAATGATACTGGGATTTCTAAAAGCTGTTTCTCTGCGACAAAACACATGTGAATTGAAGAATTCTAAAGGCTCAATGGCTAATGTGATGAAGAGATCAGGGAGAACTGAAAACATGCTGATCACCCAGATCAAACCAACCAGAGTTAGTGTTCTCTTAATGGTGCAGATCTGAGCATGACGAAGAGGGATGCAGATTGCGATGTAGCACTCCACGGCCATGCAGGCCAAGTTCAGAGGGGTGTTTTCAGTCGTGAAGAGGGCAATCAGCAATAAGATGCAACATACAAACACAGGTATCTTGTAGATGATGTAGCTGGTGACCATTATTACGACTGCCACCAACAATTGGATCATATCATTCATCACCAAATGGACAAACAAGATATATCGAGGGTTTTTATAGAAGATCTGATGGAGAAGAAAAGCACACATGAGGGTCAGAAACAAGACAAAACACCTAAATTCAATTAGAGACAAAAAAGTTTAGAGTGAGTGAAAAATCTTCTGTGACTGTTATTTCCAACTTTTGTGGTAAAAAAAGAAAACCCTGACCTGGTGCTGACTAAAGGTGTGAACAATTCCTGCATTGATGTAGGTAATTGAGAGGCTAAGAACCAGAACAATGGTATTCTTGATGACAGCACTGATGAAAGAATCTCGACTCTGTAACAACAGGGTTACATTGGCAGATGACACATTCATTTCTTGATTCCTGTAAAATTAACAGAAAAACAGATGATGAAAAACATTATTCACAGATCTCTTACAATACAGTGAAGTACAGACCTGAGAAATCACTGCATATGCGGCTCTGTCAGCTTCTTAGTTGTTATCCCTCAAACCACTTTTTGCAATGCACAAACATCCCATAATACGTGCTATTTTTTTTACTTATTTTACCCATTTGCATTACAGTCAAACATTCTTTGCTAAAGTCACACAAATCCTCCAGACCATAACTGTGTTTAACTTTAAAACATCTTTGTTTCTTTCCTCCTGTTTTTTTTAAAAGAAGCCAGTGATAGAAAACACAGATCTGTATTATCTATCAATCAGACAAATGTTGCCCATCTTAGTCATTTTTCTCCAATTGTTCTAATCAGATACTATCAAACCAAAGCATCATAATTTGTATCACAGGATTCAAACAGTGCAATAGTATGAAAGCAAACTCACATCTAAAATAGAATTATGCCATGTTACATCCCCCAAAATTCTTCTAAAATACACATGTGCACTCAAAATAAACTTTTACATCAAAACAGCTGATAGGATTTAGAAAACTTTGAATTGTTTTAAGTGTGAGGGGGAAAAAAAATCAGAGATCTGAACCTCAGGTTCACCACATCAGCTTGAATCAACTTCTCCTTCAGCAGATGGATGTTTGACTCTTGTCTTTAGAGTCGATCCAGTAATTAATGCCTTTCAATACATTCATAACAAGTTTTTGGCTATGCTACTACTACTACTGTCATTTAGCAGACGCTTTTATCCAAAGCGACTTACATTGAGAGAACATACAAGCAAGAAATCAAAGAATGCTATGCTTTTATCTCTTTTACTGCATCTCAATTTTCAAATGTCAAAGTCTGATGTTTGCTCAGCGTCTATCCTAACACCTTCAGTGATCACTTGATGGTCCAAATTTATAGGTTGTTAGGCTGGCTATCACCCATGTATTCACTGGTGGTATCTCCTTAGATACCACACATTCATATATTTTCCAAGACAAATCTGTGATCACAAAACCTGAGTGTCCAAATATCTATCTATAAAACATTAAAAAAGTATGTTTTTTTCTTCAAATAATGCAAAACATAAATAATACATAAATAAACAAACAAACAAATGCATAAATAAATATGAGGCTTAAAGGTGGAATATGGAACATGAACACCACAGTGATCATCTGCGACATCCAGTGTGCTTTTTATGAAAATGTTCCTGGCACCCCGATGGCTCTAGGCCTTGTATTGCTGTTGCGGCTATGTCACCCGTGCAGTGGATGATGTTGTGGTGTTCGTGTTCTGTATTCAACCTTTAACAAAGCAAAAAAGAAAAGGACATTATTTTATTTTTTCGTGCCCACCCCGCAAAAAGTATAACTTAATTCAGACTGAATTAACAATTCCAGTCGATGCAGGAGAGTGATGTCAATGCTCGCTCTTCTTCTGGGTTGTTGGCTATACTAGAGACATTAATAAAATAGACGCTACGTTGATGAGTACTGTCTATTGGCACTGTCGAGTCATTGGCCACCATCTTGAACTGGTGTTCCAGACCACTTGGTGTAATTTATTTGACAGGCACAATGAAGTGTTTAATCATTTACACAATGAATGTTAAATTGAATTTCCTGCATTTATTTTTCTGCTCCAACTAAACCATTCAACTTAACTCCACTGGTGGTGCCGACAAATCGTTTGTTTTGAACACAGGTCTTGCTGTATTTGTGCAGGGACAAATACAGCAAATACGGCGTTCAGGTATGACAATAGCAACAAGCGCCCCATATTCACTAACAACTTTATATCATTCATTTTTAGTTCCATATATGACATATTGTACAGAGGTCAGAGGAAATACATATAAAGCAAATACTAATTTTATATTTTTATTGCAATAGAGCCATAAGAATCATCAGAAATAAACCTAAACATGAGCTAACCAATCCTTTATTTAAACAATCTGAAATTCAGTGATTTAGTGGATTATATTACAATATAAATCATGTACAAAGCAAAAAAAAAAAAAAAAACCTTCTACCTCAACATATCCAGAACTGGTTCAAAATGAAGGATTCCAGTTAAAACTTGAAAGAAACTTTATTATTTGACAAAACAAAAAAATCCTTGTGTGTCTGTCAAAAGAGTAAACATCTGGAACAGCTGTCTCTACAATGTATAATTATGCTGCACTCTAGTCAGCTTTAAGAGACTTTATAAGAAAAATAGCATTTTTCAGTAAAGAATGAAAAATTCAGTTTATTGATTTTGTACTATTACATTTGGATTGTGTAATGTAAATCTTCTTTTGTATTTTGTGGTGATGAAAAGAATTCCCTAAAGTAAAGGTGTAGGTGTATATTCTAAGCTTTTGCTTCAGCCTACACCCTTTCCATTACATAGGCCAAATGAAAAATCAGTTTGTTTGTCTGTTTTTTTCCAGTACCAAAATAAACTTTTAATTCATTCATTCATTATTCAATTTCAATTGAAACAGTATCATGGGCTTGAATCAATGTAATACTTACAGTGGTTTTAGGATTGTAATTTTATCTTTCCTTGATTTTGATTGATTCTTTCTTACCGTGGGCCCGTTTTACATAATAAATATCTTTTCAGATACTTTCTGAAAGTTTGATCTCTTAAGCCATACACAATTGGGCTAAGAAAACGTGGCAACACTTGGAAAACTATATAGCAAACAAAAAGAGAATGTGTATAATATTTAGGATACCATTTTAGCAGAACCTCTTTTAGTAGTGGTTCTGCATAGGTTGTCATGCACAATGAAAGTTGAAACCCATGGAGGAGGACTGTGTTTCTTGCTTTTTTGGCATCTTGACTCACAGTTTTTGCTGTAAACATGATCTTGAAATAGGTGAAAAATATAACACACCAAACTAGAACTAGGTACACAATGTAGATAATATTTCTTCTCTGAGTGATTCCAGGATTTCTAAAAGCTGTTTCTCTGAGACAAAACTTACGTGAGCTGAAGTATTGTAACGGCTCAGTGGCTAATGTGATGAAGAGATCAGGGAGAACTGAAAACATGCTGATCACCCAGATCAAACCAACCAGAGTCAGTGTTCTCTTAATGGTGCAGATCTGAGCATGACGAAGAGGGATGCAGATTGCGATGTAGCACTCCACGGCCATGCAGGCCAAGTTCAGAGGGGTGTTTTCAGTCGTGAAGAGGGCAATCAGCAATAAGATGCAACATACAAACACAGGTATGTTGATGATGATGTAGCTGGTGACGAAAAGTGTGATTGAGACCAACAGTTGGATCATATCATTGATCACCAAATGGACAAATAAGATGTATCGAGGATTTTTGTAGAAGATCTGATGGAGAAGAAAAGCACACATGAGGGTCAGAAACACAAGACAATACAATATAGACAAAAAGGTTTAGTGTGAGTGAAAAATGTGTCCAACTGCATTGCTGTATAAAAGGAGCTAAACATGTAAATAGTAGTACAATTCAATTGAACCATGTTTTAATTTATCTTTGAATAAATGGAAGAAAAGCCTGACCTGGTGCTCACTAAAAGTACGAATGAGTCCTGCATTGATGTAGTTAATGGTGAAGCCAAGAACCATAACTATGGTATTCTTGATGACAGCACTGATGAAAGAATCAAAATAAAAAGAATACAGGGTCACATTGGTTGATGACACATTCATTTCTTGAAGGCTGTGAAAGTAACAGAAAAACACATGATGAAAAACAGTACAGTGAAGTTCAGACCTCAAAATTCACTGAGACTGTCATTGCACGTGCAGCTCTGTCAAAGAGTTGTTATCTCTCAAACCACTTTCTGCAATGCACAAACATCCCATAATACATGCTATTAGGGAAATCATTTTACCAATATGCATTACAGTTAAACATTCTTTGCTAAAGTCACACAAATCCTCCAAACTGGAATTGTATTTAAATTAAAACATCTTTAAAAAAGTGCAAACACACATCTAACATAGAATTATGACATTTTACATTCCAAAAATTCATTTAAAATACAGATGTTTAATCAAGAAAAACTTACATGAAAACAGCTGTTAGGATTTAGAAACTATGAATTTTTTGGAAGTGTGAGAAAAAAATCCAGGACCTCAACCTCAGGTTCACCACATCAGCTTGTTTTGATTTTAAAACCTAAAAACTTCCTTCAGCAGATTTATATTTGTCCCACGTCTTCAGAGTCAGTCTATTTATTTTGTTTTAGTAGTACATTTCTATATATTTTATCATTTAAAGTCAGATGTCTGCTCAGCATCTACCCTAACACCTTCAGAGATTACGTGTTGATCCATATTTTATAGGTTGTTGGGCTGGCCATCATCCACGTCTTCATAGGTGGGCCAATGCAACAGCCTCCTTACATACCACATGTTTATACATTTTGGAGGAAGAAATGTCCAAATCAGTGAAAACCTACTTACAAAATCTAAAGATCTATCTATAATACAGAAAGTTGAAGTTGGCTGAAGTTTCTTGTAGCTTCTGAGTTTATATGAAATGTTTCATATTTTGTGTTTCATAACGCTGAAGAAAACCACAAGTCCTAACTTATTATTTGTGCTATAAGCAGGTTTTGATCTTAATTTGCAAAAAGTAAAGAGTAAAATTGCACAGCTGTTCTCTTCAATCATAATCAAGATCTAATATGTTGCTAACTTCAGTAGCAGCACAGCTACCAGTTACAGTCATGGGCTGGTGATTCAATGGAGGATTTTGATGATATTCATAAAGATTTGTTTGATTGTAAAAAGTCACTGTCATACATTGTTGATGCAGCCTGTTCTGATTTTAAAACCACATTTTGAAGATACTCCACTGATATATGTGTCGTTCAGTTCCTTCTTCCCCACCATTTTTTATGATCTGACCTGGATACTTTGATTATGACGGATTCATAATGTTGTTTTTTTTATTTCTCTGTTTTTGGGAGACTTCTGTACAGAGTTCCTGAGCAGCTGTCTTTTAAAAGTCGAGGTACTTCCTGTCCAGGTCACCAGGCCGTCAAGGCCTAATGTTTTATGGAACATAAATCATATCATGCAAAAAATACTAATTATGTTGTGATTTATTATTATTACAATCATTTTGAAACAGTTTAAGCAATCTGTTGGCTGTTTATTATTATTAGTAAAGAGTTTTTTTTTTTATTTTGTGTTGTGCAAATGTGTAAAACAAAGTTATTAAAGTCATAAAAAATATAAACTGATGGGGCTCCGATATAAGAAAGTATGTGATGTGTTTACGGAAATCTATTTTGTACCAATTTTCATTTACTTTTAGTTTACTCTGAAATTTTAAATTCCTCTTCTAAAGACTTCCAACACTACAGCATTTAGTGTGAGCAAAACCTTTTGGGACATCCTGACATTTTACCCAAATCCTCAGTGAATTCAGGAAGTGACTCATGATGCAAAGCAAAGAATAAACATCCATCTCATTAATTCTGTTTTTCCTGCAAAGGTCAAACTCACACAGAGGTGAGTTGTTTTAATGTGCAATGCATCATCACAGTATCAAAGGGATCTATTAAATACATCTTCTGAGACAGTTTATTAGTCATGACATTAAAACAATCTGCAATTACTAAGAACTTTAGACTGTTTACATTAATGACTGACTTTAAATGGCTGGTCAAAACAAAAACAAGTTTAATCATTTCATCTGAGAAAACATGATTCAATGTTAATAATGTTGTTTGAAAACAAATATTCTCCATGGACAGTCTTTCGAGAAATCTAACTGAATAAAGTTTTTTGCTCACTCTGCTGGTTAGTTTTCACTTTTTTTAAAGTATGAAATTAAGTAAACAGTCACCAACACAACAGTGTTGGCATGTTAATATACATTTTTACACAAAGAGCTGAAAAGAAACAATTCCATACAAACTTTCTGAGATTTGTAAAAGTTTTAAACTTGCACGAAGTGCATTCAATGCAAAAATGAGTCAGATTGTGCAGAAATATGCATCGATGTCAGTAATCCCCTCCAGCATGCCCAACAATCCAATCATTTTCTACTCACTTGTTGCTCTAATAGCTGTTAGCCTCCGATTTAGAGGAGCCGACTTTCATGCCGGCTACTTCACACTCAGCTGTGAATGTTATGGCTGAAGTTTATACCTCTAAGATGCCAACAGAACCATATCATTCAGAAAAGGTAAAAATAATACCCAGACACCCTCCTTGATGCAAATGCACCTTGAGATCCTGTCAATGAACACCAGGATCAGGCACAAGGGGCAGCCGTGGTGACGTCCAGCCTGCGCTGGAAACGGGTCTGACTTGCTGCAAAGAATGTGGCTGCAGCTCTTGCTTTGATTTTTGATCTGTGGGTGAAAATCCAAACATGCACCAGAAGAAAATACTTAGCTCTGGTTTGCAAGGCAGCGGTGCTAATAAACTGCACCACAGTGGAAATAATACTGGTTTAACTTCACAGCTGTAGGTTGTTGTTACAGTTTAAAAAATGTCCTTTCTATATCTAAAAATGGAGTTTGTATGTCATTAATCTCATTCATTAGCAGCACAATTGAGTTTCTCGTGAGGGCCCGTCATTTATTTTCTTAGTTTAGTTTCTTATTTATTTTTCTTTCTTCATTCACAATCAAATTTGATATTCTGTGATGCTTCCCAAGTGGTATCATGTGGTGCACCTTTACATTCTCAGTGTAAGTTATTGTTTGTAACACTAAGGCATATTTAGAATTTTGTTTAGATCTCATCATAGATAATAAAACTTTAGTTTGACCTGGTGCTTAAAAGAGAAAGAACCTTCTGGAACAAGCATGTCTTGCGAAACAATCTGTAGGGAAAATGAGTTGAAGGTCACCACCATTAATAATGCTCTTTGTTTGAAAGCAGTAAGCGATCCCTGCAGAGCTGCTCTTTGAACATTGCAAATTACAGCCCATGAGGAATTAGCTTAGCTCCTTTTAGGTTTCACTCACCTGTACATCTGCAAGTCATTTCAAAACAAAGCTGAAGTTGTTCCTCTGAGAACAAACTTTTGTCATTCGGCACCTAAAGTTAAAATCAATAACATTCCAAAAAACGTTTTAATTGTCACCATCTGATTTTTATCTAAGAACTTCTGAGCAAAATAAATTTAATACTTTACAAGTTCCTAATTTCTTTTTACGTTTGAACATTCTTCATAAACTTGTTAGTGATACAACTAATATGTGAATGTTTTGAAATCATTTGGTGTGATTTATAATCCTCTTATTGAGTATTGAGGTAATAAAAGTGATGGTTTGTGCTGGTGACATTTTAATATGGATTTATTTCCACCTTTTTAGAAATATTCAAGTCAAGTCAAATTATTTTATAGCACACCTATATTTATTCATCATATTTAGCACATTTAAAATTTCTTCCTTTGAGAAAAATGCTTTACTGGTAAGAAATGAGTTATAAACAATAAAAAAATAAGATAAAATCAAAAGTTAGCTAATAAGAGCAAAGCAGATGTGACAAAAGTATAAAGCTAAAAAAGGAAAAAAGATACAACACTACATTAAGACTAAAAATGAAAGGCCAAGATAATTTACCAAGTTGAGGTAAAAACACTAAAGTACAAAGTTACGTTTGCAGTTATGTTCTGAATTATTCTCTAGACTGTGCAGCTGGTTGTTCCACAATGTCCACTGAGAACACTGTTCTACCAGAAAGTTCAGCTGAGCTCTAGGAACAACTGGCTTAAAAGTTCTGGTGGGGCAGCGAGGGTGAAGGAGTTCATACAGAGGTGCATTTCAAACAAGCTCACCTGGCAATTTGAAATTTTTGAAATTCACAGGAAGCCAGTCAAGAGTTGCAAGGACTGGAGTCACATGATCATTTTTCTTTTTTTCGGTCAACAACATTATGAACCATTTGAAGTTGTTTGACTGATAGTTGCAGTAATAAATGCATGACATGATAAAAGCATAGTTTACTCTTCAAAATCATTTTGGGGTCATTAATCCTTGATACTGTCAACAATTTTAGATACATTTATGGACCTGATTGTCTCCTCAGCCTGTATTTAAGATGCACATTTGAGCCACTTGTCATCTGCATACCTCTGCATACCATCTCCACACCTTCAATGGAAAGGAAAAAAAGGTCTCTGCAGCAAAATGTTCACGCTTTTATTGCCGCCTTCATCTTATACAAAGAGTCATTAGAAAAATACATAAAATGTAGTGCTAGTATAAAAACATACAAAAACACAAAAGCATAAAATATGAATACGTAAAAATTTATTGAGATATTCTTTTAAATAAAAAAACTGCAAATGATAGATAACAAACACAAGCTGTGAAATAGATGTGAAACGGATGTAGAACATTTACCTGAAGCTCACCCTTAATAACTGAGACATTGAGATATACTGTATACATATACTTAAAATTAAGTATAAGTGTACTTATATTTATCGTCACTAGTTTATTTTTTTTTAAAACCCATAAAGGTCATGCCGTTTATGTGGCAAATAAAACTGCCATCTGTACATTAACTCATGTAGAATTGCATAAA
>SSNP01000003.1:8711967-8785459 GCA_006937955.1 Pachypanchax playfairii | reverse complement strand
AAAGTTCTGGTGGGGCAGCGAGGGTGAAGGAGTTCATACAGAGGTGCATTTCAAACAAGCTCACCTGGCAATTTGAAATTTTTGAAATTCACAGGAAGCCAGTCAAGAGTTGCAAGGACTGGAGTCACATGATCATTTTTCTTTTTTTCGGTCAACAACATTATGAACCATTTGAAGTTGTTTGACTGATAGTTGCAGTAATAAATGCATGACATGATAAAAGCATAGTTTACTCTTCAAAATCATTTTGGGGTCATTAATCCTTGATACTGTCAACAATTTTAGATACATTTATGGACCTGATTGTCTCCTCAGCCTGTATTTAAGATGCACATTTGAGCCACTGCATACCATCTCCACACCTTCAATGGAAAGGAAAAAAAGGTCTCTGCAGCAAAATGTTCACGCTTTTATTGCCGCCTTCATCTTATACAAAGAGTCATTAGAAAAATACATAAAATGTAGTGCTAGTATAAAAACATACAAAAACACAAAAGCATAAAATATGAATACGTAAAAATTTATTGAGATATTCTTTTAAATAAAAAAACTGCAAATGATAGATAACAAACACAAGCTGTGAAATAGATGTGAAACGGATGTAGAACATTTACCTGAAGCTCACCCTTAATAACTGAGACATTGAGATATACTGTATACATATACTTAAAATTAAGTATAAGTGTACTTATATTTATCGTCACTAGTTTATTTTTTTTTAAAACCCATAAAGGTCATGCCGTTTATGTGGCAAATAAAACTGCCATCTGTACATTAACTCATGTAGAATTGCATAAATGTTCAGGAAATGAAGATTGAAGTTGACATAATGTATAAAAGAAGCTTTAAAAACTGAGTATAAAACAGGTTTTCTATTTTTTGTGACAATTTTAGTTTCTTTGAACAGATTGCAACTTTAATTAACAAAAATCATCTTAAATTCCCTTTTATAAATTCAAACTTGTCAACATTGCAAAGTCAGTTGGGTTTGAGATTAACAATGGTAGCCTAGACGTAAACAAGACAGAGATTTTTTTTCAAATAAGTGGTAATAAGGCACAGTTTCTACAGCATTGTTCTCCGTGTCTGATCTGCTTTTTTCTAATGGGTAAAAAAACAATCTGCCATAAATACATCCATTAAAAACAGCTCAAGCATAAATAGAAACTAAGCAAAGCACAAAATGTATGTGACTATAATTAAACACCTTGTGTGAGAAATGTGTTTGTTTATTTATTTATTTTTTCTTGGGGGGTGTTTGTGTTCACGTCTGATATCTACAGTACAGAAAAACAGCCAGTAGGCTTAGAGAATGTATTTTTTGAAGAATGAGATGCTACAGCATAGATTACATTTACATTTTACATTACTAACATCTATGTAATGTAAATGCATTCATGTAATGTATCTTGTAGAAATAAACTTTCAGGAAAGTGACGTTTATTTTCTTTCTGTTTTATTCAGTATTTGTTGTTTCATCAAACTATATTTTTGGACAGGGATTGGTGGGAAACTTAAATGACAAAAAAAGATTCTGTTTTTCAAACTGTCATAGATTTCTCACACTTCTATGTTGATGAAGAACAGTCGAGCACTTAAAGGTTGCACAGATTTTGTAAAAATATCCTTTATGGTTTTGTATATTAATCTGAGGTGTTTGTAATTTCTCCTTTTTCCTCTTGAAACCCACCACAGAGAAATGCACTGGGTGCAGATTTTAATGGGTTCATGACTTTTTCACCATGTTCCCTCTTCTTCTGTTTTGCAGTTCTTCCTTTGTGACATCCAGATCACTTCCTGGAGAGAAGCTGGTTCTCCAGTTGCTCCAGGCGGGCAGCCATAGAAGTCAGTGGACAGTGGATTAAGGAATATTATGAGTTTACTGCAGAACAGGTGTGTATGAATCTAAATTTGAGTATATGTCACAGTTATGAATCCTTTAGAGCAGACAAAGAGAAACATGGAAACATCAGCCATTCTGGTGAAGTTCATGTTTTTGGCCTTGAAGGTTTTCTAAATAAACCTGGAAATAATAAAGGTTTAAAACGTACAGCCAAAACCACCACAGTACTCCACGTCCTCACCTGCATATAAAGACTAATCAATGATGAGCTGAATATTATTATTTAAATGAAAGGATATATTTCTGTGTGAGCTGCTCCAGGCTGCTCATTGTGGTTTGTTGGAACTCCACCAGGTTTTCACAAGCGCACGGATCCTTCACCTCAATCTCCCCTTGACTCTCCGCTGCAAATGTTAAAAAAAAAAAAAAACACTTTTTAGTCACACATTTTATTCTTTCTTTATATTCTATATAATCTGTAATATGTCTATACTTTGGGATTTGAGACTCTGGTTTGTTGTTGTAAATCAGATGTTTTGTTTTTGAGCAGTTATAGCT
Organism: Pachypanchax playfairii; assembly: GCA_006937955.1. Taxonomy (NCBI): domain Eukaryota; kingdom Metazoa; phylum Chordata; class Actinopteri; order Cyprinodontiformes; family Aplocheilidae; genus Pachypanchax; species Pachypanchax playfairii. The sequence continues at coordinate 8,783,058 of SSNP01000003.1, read as the reverse complement.
CAGTTTTAAATAAATGCTGTATTAGCTAAATACATACTGTAACAAAAATGGGAAAATTGTCTTTTTTTTATGTCACAGTTTGTCATGTTGAACATGTTCTGAAACTGCTATGTTCTATATTTGCCAGCAGATGGGGACAAAGAACAAGGAATCTATAGCAGATTACATATTCACGCTGGGACCATCACATGCTAATTAAAGTCACAATTTCTCTTTAGTTTAAAAATGTTGGACAGAATTTCACAACATTTTTTAAATTCTATGCTCTGTTTCAAAATCTGCAAAATAGGCTGCTTTTCAAATGGCTGTTATTATTAAAACACTGAGTTTTTGTAAAGTCTTGTACCTGGGCAGACATTTAGTTTGAGGTTCTCAGCGATGGTGCTGATGGCGCTGAAGTCAGTGGTGTAATAGAAATGTTTGTCCACAGGTTCGGATGCAATTTCACGAAGTTCATCTTCCACAGCTTTTCCTACGCCCACTGCATACATAGTGATTCCTGCGAGCATGTCCAGAAACATTAAATAAAAGTAAGAACTACCCCATCGTGATGGAGAAATCAAGACACAGATTTTATTGGGATGAAGCCGGATCTAACCTGCTTCTTTAGCCTTTTTGGCAAACTCGCTGATGTCATCCTGAGATCGTCCATCTGTGAAAACCAGTCCGACTCGGGGGATGTTACGACTGGCTGGACGAGCCCCTTCTGCCTCTGAGAAGCTGTTCTCCAGCATGTGCTTCAGTGCCAGACCTGTCATCGTTCCTTTCTCCATGTATTCAACCTAAAATACAGAAAATGTTGTGACTCTATTTTGGCAAGACTTCTTAAACTTTAACTGTTTTATTTGCAGTTTATATGCAATAAAATTGATTGATCTGAAGATCAATAGATCTGTATGAAAAATATCCTCCATGTTTCTATCACATACAGTACAGACCAAAAGTTTGGACACTTTTGTGTCCAAACTTTTGGTCTGTACTGTATGTGTATAACATTGAGGGGAGTTTTGGTTGATTCACTCACTTTTACTGAGAAACTTTGTAAGAAGTCTGGGGTTAAACCTTCAATGTGTCTGTATTGTTACCTTCATGACTGCAGATTTGATCTCTTCAGCAGTGTGATACATGTTGAGTGGGAACTCTGTTCTGACCCGACTGGAGTACTGAACCAGACCTACTCTGGTACCGTGAGCTGACACATCCAAGGAGTCCACAACCTGGAGAGCAGGAGGAGGTGAGAAAATTTCATCTGAATAAAAGGTCAATGTGTCTTTTTGTTCATTTTATATATTTTGCATTATATTCCACCACAATAAAAATAACATTCTCCCTCAAACAAAGGCCAACTATATATTCTATTATCACAGCCATTTAAATGCAAAATACAAATACTGACAGTGCATATATGTATTTCTTCACAAATAACCTGATAGTACTTCCCTTTTGGTCATAAATTATGTTGTCCATTGACTGAATTCATTATCTACCATATTTATTCAGCAAAATTAAATCATAATCCTGATAATCCACTGGGACATTTTTTTTCCATAGACCACAGCCACCCCAAATAAGTAGGACATAAGTAAGTAAACATGCTCCACCTGGTTGACAAATTTTTTGACGAGCTCAAAGTTCTGAGGTCGGACACTCTTGGACCCGTCAATCAGAAGCACCAAGTCGATGTTTGCAGACTTGCAGGCTGAAGAGGAAACAAAGGATAAACTGGATCTTTAATCCTCATTCAGAGGTTCTGTGTAAAGTTGGAGGCAGTTTTCTCCCAGAAATAACATCCAAAAGAAATAAAAATTCAAAAGAAAACTCCCCTAGAAGTGCAGCCAGTTTTCCCCAGACATCGCTGATCTGTTTTTAACATCAGACTGATTTTTTCTTTATTCTGTCATTTATCTTCTTTTTTCCTTAGACATAAACACAAAATAATCTAAATCTCATCAAACAATATTTATGTCTTTCTTTTTTCTTGTGTAATGCCTGTAAAATTTCACATCACTTGAGGAAAAAAGTCCAACAAGCTTTACATTTACAAGATTCAATATATGATAAAATAATGCTATTAGTAATTTCTGTCAAACTTTGCTTCATTAGATCACTCAAAAACACAGAACTGTCAATCATCTGTGGACAAGTGTTACCAGAAAGACATCGAACGGTAGGATAAATTAACTAGAAGTTTCATTTGAAGTTTAATCATCTGAGTTTATGAGAGACACTTCAGTCAGATTACATCTTGGTCTGTAAATAATATTTATAGATCATATTTTACTGTGGAGTTTTAACTTACTGCCACAAGTCTTGCCGTCATCCTGCAACAGCTGCCCTTCAGGACAGATGCAATAATAAGATCCCGGAGTGTTCACACACTGGTGCTCACAGCCGTGCTCCACAGTTTTACACATATTCATGTCTGAAAACACACCAAAAAAAGTAATTACTGTAGCTACATAACAGTTACAGAGACAGACGAATATGAACCAATGCAGGCGGACCGGCCCTGAGCTGCATGGTGCCCTAGGCGAAAAACGATTTTGGCGCCCCCTACTGCCCAGAACAGAAACAATGTAACTCAGTAACTGGATTACATTGCAAAAAATGTTTATTTATATTAAAATGAACAGTAGAGATGATAGATAGATATTTAATTATTACTTATTTTTCTTTTTACATGAGATGAATGATGTGTCCAACAGTTTGTCCAACAAAAATAAAATTAAAAAAATTTAAAAAAAAGGAGAATTTGGTGCCCCCTCCAGCAGAGGGTGCCCTAGGCAATTGTCTAGTCTGCCTATGCCCAGAACCGGCCCTGAATGCAGGAACCAACATGGAAGTTATGTGTTTATTGAAAGCCTCAGTGGTAATTCACTGATGAAAGATCGTTCAGGAATGTAAATTGAAAACAAACAGAGAAACATGAGGATTCACTGACTTGTGCAGGTCTTCTTGTCATCGTTGAGTTTAAATCCTTTGTTACAGTCACAGGTGAACACACCTGGTGCACTGATACAGATCTGTTGACAGTCATGTTTCCCCTCCGCACACAGGTCAATGGCTGAGAAACCCAGTTAAATAAAAGAGTGAATCATTTGATAATAGATAAATGTAATTAGAACTGTATGTTTCTGTTTTTGTGAGAGTCCAACTAACCTGAGCAGGTCATCTCGTCTTCATTGAGTCTGTATCCCTCGTTACAGTCACAGGTGAAGATGCCCGGACCCATGTTGACACAGACTTGTTGACAGTTATGTTTTCCCTCAGCACACAGGTCAATGGCTAAATTACACAGATTTGTTTAGTTCAATATGTTTTTATATAAGTTGAACTTTTAAAAAAAACAAAAAAAAACTACTGAGCGAACAATTACCCAACAACATTTGAAAAAGTAGTTTCTCACATATTTTCCTGTTTACATACAATTATCTAAATCAGATGAATCGTGTTTATTTTACATACCAACATGACATAAAAAAACAAAACAAAAACAAAAGACAAGACAGACCACACAACAAAAAAGAACAGACAATGATTCCAGAAATATGTCATGGGTATGATGGTTAATAAATGTTTTATCATTTTGAATTAATTATCATTTTTTTATATATCATTACACAGAAGGCTACAATGTTGCCCATTTTACTTAAAAACATGATAATTCAAAAAATTAATTATTGAGTTTAAAGACTTCTCAGAGGAAAAGATTTGAGTCGTGAAAGAAACACGTCATCTGCATAAAAAATGACTTTCTGTTCATTTTGAACATTTAATCTTAATAAAGCTGAAGCTGAGTATGATGGGCCTTGTCCAAAATAACAGATGCCATGGCCTGATGCACAGTACCTTTACTTAAATAATGAACGATTCACCAACCCTGATTTATCAACTTGTAAACATGAAATTTAAAAGGAAACTAAAATTTAGTATTTATTTCTTCTTGAGATAAAATAATGTTAATTCATGTAGGTTGACAGCTGCTTTAAGCTGAATCCAGACCAACATTTTAGTTCTTACAGCAGATACAAACATGTATGTTTTGCATGTAACTTTTTCTGTGTTTGACTAACCTGAGCAGGTCATCTCATCTTCATTGAGTCTGTATCCCTCATTACAGTCACAGGTGAAGATGCCCGGCCCCATGTTGACACAGACTTGTTGACAGTTATGTTTTCCCTCGGCACACAGGTCAATGGCTAAATTACACACATTCATCAGATTAAAATGTTGGAAAATTAACTTTTTTTCCCAAAACAAATGTACAAATTTAGGGTTATCTTCAGCACTCGCAGAATTTATAAAAATAAAAATCTAATGTCTCACACCTTCAAATTTCCAACGTCCAAAAAGCCCCTGTATTCAGACTTTGGTGATTAATCTGAATAATTAACATTCTGTCATTAACAGCAATAACAACAACATATGGAACTTGTGGTTTGAAAAACTGTGCAGGTTTGAGAGACGAGCAAATCTGGAGTTTCCAGAAGATCATAAATTGTTTTAATTTCCTGTCAACGAGATTCTGTGCTGCAGGTGTTTCTAAGTTGCAGCCTGCATGAATACATGTTGCCCGGAGGATATTTAAGGGAATTATAGCTGTTAAAATGTGCCGTCGCTTCTGCACACTATTTAACATAATCTATAAAACAAAGTCGCAAGTTTGAAAGTGTCATCCTCTTTTAACAAAACAATATTATTTCAGTGTTATTCAAAAAATAAACCCTCTCTTAGCAGGTAAAAATAACTGTTTAGTTTATGAAACAGTTTCCTTTTTCAACAATATTTGTAAGCGAAAATAAGGTGTGTTATTACTCACACAAGTATTACACAGTTCTAAAAATTAGAAGCAGATTAAGAAAAAAATCCATGACAATATAAATTAATTTCACATAAATTCATGCAAATTGTAAAATGCTGTATTGAGGAGCAGCAACAGCAGTTTACTCAAAATGTGTTAGACTGAAATAACGGTTTGGCAGTTTGAGTGTGAGACTAACGTGAGCAGGTCTTCTTGTCATTGTTCAGGTTGAATCCCTGGTTGCAATCACAGGTGAACAAACCAGGTGAGCTGATGCAGATTTGTTCACAGTCGTGCTTTCCCTCAGCACACAGATCAATGGCTAAAACACACACAAACACACATATGGAAAATTCATTTTTATAATTTGTAATTTCTCAGATCATTTACTGCACTAATATTTTCTTTAAAAAGCACAAGAAAAGTCTAGAAAATTCATATTATTCTCTATTTCATGTGTAAATGAAATGATGTGCACGTGTTTTACTCAGTTTGTTACCTTTGCATGTTTTCCCATCGTCATTCAGAGTGTATCCAGGCATGCAGAGGCAGCGGTAAGAGCCTGGAGAACTCTCACAGAGATGCTCACAGCCATGTTCTGATTCTACACACAGGTCCAGACCTGCAGAACCAACGTCAGCATTCATGCTACAACTTCATGTTTATTCTCAACAAAAGACGACAATATCACTGTCACAAGATCTGAATTATTAATATGATTCTCCTCTCAACAGTAAGAAGAAGACATTAAAGCCAAAAAAAGATTTGAAATAACCGGCAGTCAAACAGTCGAGCTGATTTACTTTTAGTTTCAGCTTTTCTCCTTTCAACAAAATGAACATGAATTCTAATTCATCTCTGGATCTATTCCAACATGGATTCCAGGTCTTGACAAAAGGATTTGAGACATCTATTTTAAAGAAATATAAAAATTATTTGGAGAGACGTAGGGATTTTTCTTCAACTTCAGGTTGGACATTCAGTGTTTTTAAATAACTTGAAAAATGCTGTTTTGCTCTAGCTGATGCCAAATACACAAAATTTTTATTTGAAAAATATAGCTACAGGTTTTATAAATCTAATGTTACGATAACGTCAAATAAAAATAATTTGTAAGGAGGATTAAAAGACACTAAAGAACGACCCTCTAAAGTTCAAGATTTATGAACTTTAGCTTCATATGGTGGAGTTTTGGTTTGGGGTTTTAGTTTCACATGATTTAACTTTGAACAGTTTCTATTCTTATTGCAGCTTATACTGTCCATTAAAACAATATGAATGGAATAATGTGACAAAGAAATCTGATTCAAACACAAGCAGTGTCTGATGGTGAATGTTTCCCCTAACAGCAACACATTAAGCCAGTAAACCACATGTTAGAGGTTTAGAACTGGCTGAGAAATTATTTAAGCAGATGTAATAAAAACAATGACCAATGGGATGTGAGACAAGTCTCTTGTGCAGCAGTCTCACCACAGAGTTTGTCTTGGAACTGCAGCCCAAACTGGTGGATGAGATCAAATCTCTCAACTAGGAAGACGTGATCTTCAAAGGGCGGGGAAGCCATGGCCCTCAGTGATGTCATATCAGCTCTCGCCACTCCCACAGCGTAGATCTCGATGCCTTTCTCTCTGGCCTCAGATGCCACCTCTGCCACGCGGTCCTGTGGTCGACCATCAGTCACAATCACTGCCACATTAGGAACCTAAAAAAGAAGAAAAAAATATGGGATGGAATATGCAGGAAGGATATTGGTTCTATGAATGAGATCGTATGAACTTCATCTGGAGAATCACAAGCTCATTAACAAAAATTATTATTTTATTTTTATTGTGAATTGATTTTTAACAAGAATATTTCATTAAAAGAAGACAAATACACAAAGACATTTAAACATATATTTTGTTCTTTAAAACAGCTGCTCCAGATGGAAGATATTATGTTAGTGCCTGATTTATATTGTATATTGAACCCAAATCATCCAGCCAAATCAATAAAAAGATAAACTTGAGACAGAGATCTGGGACGTGGGACATGTCCTGATACCTTTGGCCGATCTCCCTGCTGAGGACTGAAAGCTTCATTCATCAGGTATCTGATGGCGAGGCCTGTCATGGTGCCCTGAGCCAGAGGGATAATCTCATTGATAGCTTTCACCATGCTGTCCAGTTTACTGTGAGCCTTCAGACTGAACTCACTGCGAACCTGAAAACATGGAGGGAACCCGTAAGACTGAAATAAAAACTGTTTAATTTCTCTACTATTCCTTTAAAAAGTAAGTTAATTAGTTCAAGAGGAAAAACATAAGAACTATTGTTGATGTTCATTACAAAACAAATAGAGGAAGATCTGGAAGCTGTGAGTCTGCAGTACCTGGCTGGAGTACTGAACAACTCCCACTCTGGTGGTGTCAAGTCCAATGTCCAGAGTGTTCAAGATGTCGATCATGAACTTCCTCATGGTCTCAAACTCATGAGGTCTAACACTGCGAGAGCTGTCGATGAGGAAGACCAGATCCACTGGACCAGACTTACATTTCTGGTCAAGGCCTGGAAGACAGATTTTAAAAAGAACAGATTTTGCTGTTTAACAGAAAAGAAGAACTGAACCATCAGCCCTCGAACCAAAAAGTTTAAAGAAACAATAAAAAGATTTCTGCATTTTAAATAAACAAAAAAACTTTTATAAGTAATTATTTACATTAAAATATGAGAAGTTTGCTGCATTTGTAAAAACATGCTAAATAAAACAATCAATTATTTTTCTGCTTGGATTTCCAAATCTGTGTAGTCTCTCAGACAGCTGCAGAGACCGTGTTGAATAGAACATTCAATTCATTTCCCACCCGACTGCATTAGAGCACCTGTTATTGTCTTCAATTCTTCTGACTCATTTTTATATTGTCACATCGTCAGAGTTCAAAAATCACTGCAGCCCTGGATAAAGTATAAGCTTCTGTCCTTGCTGTGGTTTTACAAGCTGGAAAGAGATTATTTGATGAATGCACATCCAGAGTTTCAGCACAAAGACTGAACTTAGACTGGAAGCTGTAACCACAAAGAATTAGTGTCAGAATAAGAAAACATGTGGGAATGTGTCTTTAGTTTCAAACAGATGTTGAGTAATAGCAGGTTTTTAAACAAATCTGTGACTTTACTGTCTGGCCACAGACATGAAGTCACAGATTTATAGAAAATCCCACTGAAATGTAAAGAGCATGACATGAAATATTCCTTTTAAAGAAATTCACACTCAGTGACTCACAATCTTGAGAAAAGTAGTTGTGTTTTGTCATTTACTGAAAAAGAAGAATTAACAGACCATTTGGTTTATATTACTGGTACTCTGTTTACCATTAAAACATAGCTTAGCTTATAATAAGACTGTTTTTATAACTAATCTTTTATAAAACCAAACATCTTGATATAAAACATTCCAGACTGACCTGCTTTAGGTCTGGCTGTGGTGAGAACAGCCAGGGTCAGCAGAACGAAGACACTCAACGCTCTGAGCTGCCTCATCTTCATCCTGAAGATATAAATCTAACAGATGGACTGAACTTGGCTCAAGTGGCAAAAATCAGACTGTAAAGAAAGAGTTTGTGGGTTAGAAAGAGATAAAACAGAAAGAAAGACACAGAACTGGATCTTCAGGAGGGCTTTATCAGTGATGCTCTGAGCTCCAGATAAAAAGAGACATTTTTCCTGAAAAGATACATTTAATTAATTTTAAATGAAGCATAGCAGGTTTTAGTGAAACAGGTTTCTAATGAGTAAGAGTCCATGTTAACATGTCCATTAATAACTTTAACAAAGTCTCTGCACAAACAAATAAAGTTAACCATCCAAACTAAAAAAACAAAATAGTTTGTTTTTTTTCCTGATGATGATAAAAACTGTTTAACCACTTCATATCTTCTGTATAAAGCCGGTTTTAGAAACTGAAAACTTGTTGAATACTTTCTAAATAATATATTATTAGAGTGACTTCTATAATTTTAAAAATCTCCCTAAGAATTGACTTTAATCTCTCACTTCACTAAAGTGTCTGTGTCTCTTCCCCGTCAGCTCAGACCCCAGTCAGCTTCTCATGCTGTGCTGGAGGTTTCTTCCTCTGGTGCTTTATGAATTGAACGGCCGTCTGAGACACGACTGCAGAAAAGGTATTTAGTACTGCATTAATATTTGAAGCCCCACAAAATGGATGATATAAACATTGTCTGCATCTCGCAAAAGGCTGGCCATTTAGGAAGAAAGTGGTTTTTGGCCTGTTTGAGAAGAGTTTAAGTAGAGTTTGGGGGGGCGAGTGCGTGGGTGGGGTGGCGCTCTGGGGAGGTGGTGACTGCAAAGGCCAGAGCACCGCCAAGGTGTGAGGGCCGATCATCGCCGCTTGCAGCTTTAATGTTATTTCATTTTGTCATATTTGATTTGTTAGAACTCAACAGAGTGATTACAGAGTGGAGAAATACCATCACGTCTTCCCTTTGTGTTAGTAAAGTGATATTATTGGCCATGTCAGGTGTGTTTGTGTTCCAGTGGGACATTCCAGTTCAGCCCTGTCGTAAACCACTCAGCTCCAAACATCTGCTTAAGGTGCACTACAATTCAAACTAATAGAAGGCTGAGGATAATGTGGCTGATCTCCTCGTGTGTCTGTTATGATCCCTGTAGGCTATCAGCTCCGCAGCCGAGGGGTAATGCTGATGTCTGGGATGTGTTTATGTACGGGGCAGCACGAAAGCCTCTCTGTCTTTGAGTCCGCAGACACATCCTGCAGGAGTTAATCACTGTCAGACTAGTAGCCAGAGACTGTGGTCATCACATACTCAGATCAGAGCCATGAGTCAAGAGATACAGCAGAGCACAAAGGCTCTTTTCTCAGTTTGTGTCTCTGTTTGTCTCATTGACTTTCTCTGCAGCATCTGTTCTTCCTCTCTGTGCCGACGTTCTGTCTTCTTCTCAATTCTTATCCAGTTTCTTTAGAAGCATTGCTGTACTCAGTGGAAGGTTGCACAAACATCTGAAGGGCATTATTCATGCTTTCAGGTTTATGCCGATACATGTTGGTCATACCCATAATGTCGTTTATTATTTGAATCAGCCAGTCAACTGTTGGAAACCAAGTCCAACACTTGACTTCAACATTTTCCTGAAGTTATTTTTGTACATTTTTGGGGGGTTGGAGAGTGTAACAGATCTGAGACAATGTTAGATTGATGTATGCGTCAGTGCTACGTTCATGAATCCCAGTTTTCATGTTTTCTCTGCAGAATCTTATAATATGATCAATTTCATTATTTTCATTCATTGACTGGTTTAACGTTGTGACTGACTCATGTAATCATTTTGAATTGTCCTTGAGTTTAGCTTGAGGTTCCCTGTAACATGTTAAAGTAATATACTTTTAAAATCTAGAAAATTCCAAATAAATTCGTAATAATTTTAGTAAAAGCTAAGAATCTGTAACAAACTTTGAGCTCAAGAAAAACAACGACCAAAGCACAATAACAAGAAGCTTTAGTTTCTCCAGCATTTCACCAAAATTTCCACCAGGTGGCAGCAAACCAAAGCTCAACGTGTTCATTGCTTGTAAAACTTGAAAGTATACGAGGACAACATAACTGTGTTGCACAAACTGTGTATGAGTGTGTGCAGACTGTGCAGATTGACAGCTGCTGTTTATTCAGTAACAGGATAGATGACATGTGCATGAAGGAAACATGAAAAACACGTTTTAATGGGAAAATACCTTTAAAACTAAATCATTCACAGCAGAACAGCACACAAAGAAATATAGTAAAAATAGAATCTGAAATCGAATGAGATATTTTTTGCTTTTTTTAGTTAGAAAAGAAGAGACTGAGAGAACAGTGGTGTGGTGTTCAGGATTTTGGTACGTGTTGTTTGACTTAATAATAATAATAATAATAATACATTTTATTTATTAAGCACCTTTCAGGGTCGCTACTTGTGGAGTTTTTGTGGAAATTATTATTCTCTAATCGCTTTCCAGCGTATATAGTTATTGGTTTTATTCACTTCCTCTCTGATCCAGCTTTATTTTATTTTTTTAGTTTTGTTTACTGTCCAGCTGGAGATCATATGTTGCATTGATGCATTAATAATTCTGTCATGAGTCACAGCAAAGTCCAGTTATTATCACTAGTTCTTGGTTCCAGTTTTATTGTGTAAGAGATTTGAGATGTTCTGCAAACCACAATTTCTTATGGGTTCTGGCCGTTTTCAACAATCAGACAATTAATCATAATGTAAAGACAAAAAGACTGTCTGTACAGAAAATTGTAAAAAATTCTTTGAAACCTTACAGGGAAAAACTTCTTTTTCCTGTCCAAGTCAGCAATGAAATCTTCAACCATGAAATGTCTGTATTTAGGACAAAGACTCCTCAGTGTAACTCTCTGTGCACAAGTCACAGTAGCCCCCAAACCAACAGCCCCCCCCCCCCCCCCCCCCCCCCCCCCCCCCCCCCCCCCCCCCCCCCCCCGCCACCCCCCCCCCCTGCCCCGTCTCACCNACACACACACACATGCCACCAGTTGCTCCTGAATGTAGATATCTTGGTCATGATTCAGTAACTGCTACTCAGTCTGCTATGATCCTGCTGCTCAGCTCCACAAACACATACATCTCTGCTGCCTGTCTGGCTCACAGACCAACACATATTCCATAATTATCCACAAAGCAAATCCTTCAGCTTAGACCAAATATTTTCTTTTTAAACATTTCATTGACTGGATGACGGTGAAAAGTGATGGAAGTGGTGACTCTGAGACATTTATCAGTTTGTTTTACTAAGCTGTAAATATAGAAACGGAGATCCTGTAACTGTCTGCTCCCTCTCAGCCTTCAGAATACAGATTTTTTTCCTTGTATAACTTCAATACTCAGTCTAATCTGAGAGAAAATGTCTTTTGAACATAGAATCAAAGCCTGAGACACTAATGTTTTGTTATTTTAGAATTTTTTATGCCACATACTGCAGTGTTACTCAGCTGCTTCTTAAGAAAAGTAGTTCATGTTGATGTTGGCGTGAGATAACCATTACTGACAAAACAGAAGCTGGTTCTTCAAACCCTGTGTGCTATAAATCAATGTACTGCCTCATATTAATGTAAACTTTAGACTTTTATCAGTTTAAACATCTGACTGGAACAAAGTTCACACTAATTATAATTTCATCTTTTAGCTTTGAACCTTTTCCATTTACCCCAGTATGAAACTTAATTTTTTTGTATGTGTGAAGAAGTGTAAAAGCCCAAATGTTTTATCGCTCATAGAACACACAGTATGTGAATTGTTTTAATTTATTTTCCATACAGACTTTTGAAAACATCACAGAAGACACATTTTATTTTAACAGTTTCAAAAGCAGTCTGGGAGTTTTAGGGATCAGGGAACTTCCTAAAGTGTGATGTCACTTCTAATGCATGTGACCTAGAGGTCGTTGGAGTTTTGTTGCTGTAGTTTGCATGTGAGATGTTTTGGTCACATGTCTGAAGGTGTGAAACCATCTGGAGATTAGACTCAGAGCTGCATTGTGAGTTCTGGAGAGTTGAAACCTGAGACCTCCTCCTGTGTTTAATGTTAATCTCTCTTGATAAAAATGGCTTCCTTTACTCTTCTCTTAATCCACTCATTTGTTCTGTCAACAATGTGAAGATTTCTATTCTCATCGAGTCCCTTATCTGCAGGTGGACTGCAGAGTCTTGACCTGAAGGGTTTGTCTCTTCTGTGGGAAGTTGTGCGTTTGTGTAGCTGAACCCTCCTCGTTGCGCTGAATGATGCCTCTCGGCTCCTGTTTGGCTGTTTTATAAGTTGAACGAATCACTTTTTGTCTGAGGGTGTTGTTGGTTTTAAAGCTGATCGGAATATTGTGTTTACAGAAAACTGACTTTTCTTTTTTTCCTGACACTTCTACCATAAACGTGTGAATGTTTCTTAAGAGAATCAAGTCATCCAGATGCTTTTTACATGAAGAGTGAACAGGGTTTCATCTGGGACCACTTTGAGGTCTCGTAGCTTGTTGGCAAACTCCAGGGTTTTAGTGTGGTGGGATGTTTTGTCAGCTTAAAGTTAAAAGTTAATGCTGCTAATGAAGTATTTTTGTGTATTTTGGGAAGTTCATATGAACTGTACATGTATGTTCCCTTGAATAAAGTCTGTAATTGACAGAGTGCTCCATTGCTTGTTTATTTTCCAGTTTCTTTTTCCAGTTTTTGTGGATATTCCATGTTCTTCTTGTCTCTTCAGAGCCTTTTCTCACCCAGAGACACAAGAACCCAGAAAAAGTCCAGCTGCCCTTTGTTGAACTAACTAGACTTTTCATTTGGCTCCACACTTAAAAAATACTTGGCCAATTATTTAAACATCAGACTTTCTGAAGAGAGTCAATAAATAAAATCTATTTTTTATAGGAATAATGTATAATACTCTAAAGATTACTTTGGCTTTCATCAAGAGAAAAGAGCTCAAATGAATCATTCTGAACAATAACTGATCGTTGGGGCTTTGTGCAACAGAAAATAAAATAGACACCTTCATTTTAAGTTTTATAAAGCAACATTTTCACATAAATAAATATTTAATACTGATTTTTTGTTAACTATTAACTTGATGATTTGTAGATAAAATCTTGAATTGTTAGATTCATGTGGTTAAGTAGTAATATATACTTTTATATATATGCCATGAAGCAAGTTTATTTATATAAAAAAGTGTATTTAGGTAAATCTTTCCAAATGATTAAAACTTCTGTCCTTCCTCTCCAAATGTTATCTTCTTCTACTTTGCCCATATTTGCTCTTATTAATCTGAACACATAGAACATCAGTGATCACTTGTTTTTGGTAAAAATAGAGCACTAACTTAAAGAGAGGATACTTGAAAAATGTTAATGAAACTTCCAGATTTCCTGTGAATGTCTCTGAATGTCTCTGTGAATGTCTCTGTAAATGTCTCTGTGAATGTCTCTGTGATGTGCTGCAGGCAGAAGACAGAAGGAACTCTCCGCTGAATCCAGTTTTCTGCAGAATAACTGCACCGAACAAGATGTTTGAGCTTCTCGGTAATTAGTAACTTGCGCTGTACGTGCAGAGGAAGGTATCTTTTTAGTATTATAATCTTTTCTTTAAATAGAAAAATACTCAAGTTCACTTAATTTTGGCAATAAAAAGTGTCAATGTTTTTTTCAAAGATCAGCCAACTGCAAATCTCATCAATAAAGTATTTGTGCATCAACAGTTTTAATTTAATCATTCCCAAGATTCACCTTCATGTTGTATGCAAATTAATGTGATCATAAAATGTCAATGAATAAAATATAATAAATTTAAATAATGGATCTGTGTTAGATGTCTTTCTGTTAGCTTTGGATGCACGTGTTCAGTTTTCGAAGGTTAGTCCATCACTTATTAATCGAGTTTGACTGATGTGACGTTAAACTGCTTCTCTGGCACCTCGATACCTGAAGAAAAATTAAACACTTTCACAGACTTCTTGAACAGGTACTGGTGGTTAAATCTGGCACTGAGAGTATAACAGATCTGTTCATATTAAAAGTTAAAAACTGCAGAACTATCAGCTTTTCAGATAAATAAACAGACGTGTTGATCTGTGTCACTTTATTTGTTTGATCTAATGAGAGTTATTTTTCCATTCATAAGGATTATTTTATTACTTGGTCTTGCTGAGAGTTTAGTAGAAAGATTTATGACTCTGTCCAAAGATACAACACCGCAGGTAGTTGTGAACATACCATAAAAATGAGCAACACGAGGAAACAGCTGGTAAAATTACGACAAACCAAAAACTATCATCAGCTTTAAAGTCGCGTTAGTAACAAGTTCAGTTTATAATAAAGGACAAAAAAGTCCTATTTTTCATTAAAATCCATGTTTTTTTCCCTTAATCTTCTAAGTTTAAATGTTAATTTTTATTTAGCATCTGCTAGTTGTTTTAGGTGAACTAAAAATAAACAAAAGTGAACATAACAGTTCTTCCATCAGTTCAGAAATAATAAAAATGTGTAGTTTTGTTATCTGACACTTTTGAACTGTTTGTAGTTTATAAAAGGCAACATTAAAGTTTATTTTATAGTTTGTTCTTTGTTCATGACTTTATTTTCCATTAAAAGTCTCTTCAAAGCAGAATTCCTTCATCAGTATGGAATACAAACACTTTTCTCATAGTTGTTTATATTTCTGTTTATCTGATTTTGTTGGAAAAGAGCTGAAAATGAGCCGTTTATTTCCCATTTTAGTTTTAATACCTTAACTTTTTTTTAAAAGCAGTTTTTAGTTTTGGTATTCACAAAAACTGTAATGGATTGTAATTTAGAGCAGCTGAATAACTTCACGTAAAGTAAATGTTACAGAAAAATAAACTGTGTTATGTGTCTGTGGTGTTTGATCAAGAGAAAGGTGTGTGTGAGAAAGCAGCAGTCCTGGAACAGGTGATTATCTCTCTATCCACACAAACTGAGAGATACAGTTATACTTATCACGCATACACACACTCACACACTCCAAAACCAGATAATTCATCTGTAAAAAGAGCAAATAAAAAGACACTTGTGTTTGTTTCTCCTCTAACTGAAGACCCACTGAGTCCTAACCAGACTTAAAATGGACCAGCTGACTGACTGAGGGACATTATGAAGTTCTTCACCAGATGTTGGTGTGTAACTGAAGCTGTTTAAACACCTGGATGGACAGAAATGGAATCAGTGGTGCAGTAAAACTTTACATTTACAAGAACAACTGAAGCAGGAAGGTAAGAGAACTTCATCAGACGTCAGCTCACACTCACAGGAATAACAAGAAGACGAGTCAGTGTTAATAACTATCAGACACACTGTAGAGGAACGATAATAAAGCCTGATTATTTTAATTAGACTGTTTTGTTTGTTAGTTACAGGGATGTTTTACACTTATGGTGAATCCATTAAATGGATTTCAACAGACCATCAAACTGGAATCCAAAGCCAAGATCATGTTCAATTATTAGCAGCCTGAGTTCAATTACAAGGTTTTTAAACAATGAAAGCTTGTTTTTCCAGCTTTATAATCCTTGGAAAGTTTACGTTTGTTTGTTTACTTAACTACACCACCACCGTATGAATAAATAAACCTCGTGCTGCTGACCCTGAACTTAATCTGAATAACCTTTGTGAAAACAGAGAGACCATGAACCCACAGACCAGGTGGTAACTGAAGGAAAGATCATTATGGATAAAGTCAACACTGAGGATGATGAGAGAAAAGGTGAGTGTCACTTGTCTTTTTTATTCATCTTTTTCAGGTAAAACTCCAGCACTGAGTCAGTTTTTTATCATGGATTAAAGTTCCACAGTTTAGGATGTGGTGACACCTAGTGGCTCGAACTGATAATCCATGAAGATCCAAATGTTAAAATGCTTGTTGACTTTATTCATAGTCATTTCACCAACATTTCTCAGTCTCATTAACACGTTTAACTACTTCAGTCAGTGTTAAAGAGTTTAAGTGATGTTAAAGTGAACAAAGCAAAGAAAGTTTTAGGTATAGATCACTTTTCCTTTCCTGTAAATATTTTTGTACATTGTTCTGTCGTATTTTGCTAATTGGTTAATTTAGATTTTCCCCAATTAAAACATTTTGAAAAACTAAACAAAAAACTAAAATCTGAAACAACTTTAAATAAGAAATCTTTTGGTTCAGCAGTCATTCGTTTCCACATTCCATCAGGTTCTTGACCTGTAATATCCATCCTACAACCTTCTGTTGGGGTCATGACCCTGAAGTTAAGGACTGTTGACAGATGACATATATTTAACCTTTCTGCGGACTTCCTATTGGACAAGACAGCATCACCAGGGAAGGACTTAATTAAATCTTTCAGAAGTAAAGGAGGCTTTCAGGAAAAACTCATCATGCCCAAAGCTAATCATGTTAAAATTAATGTGAAGCTTTGTGGATCTTTTACATTTTTAATCATTTATTCCCCTTGAAATTAGTTTCATTCAATAAACCTGCTGTGAACAAAACACCATGGTGCATTCACCACAGAGTAACATGGGTTTTCAGTTCATGTGTCATTAGTTGTTACACTAAGTTACCCAGGTGGCATATTAGTTTAGTCACCACCTTAATCCCAGTGGATTTCTTATAATTAACAGGAAGAGTCCTGTTTCTTGTTGCTTAATGACAAAAAAAACAAACAAACAAACAAAACAATGATGAAAGCTAAAGTTGATCTTTTCTTAGGAAAGAAATGAAAACAAAAAAATCCCCCCAAAAAAGTCAAATTTCAATCCAGCCACCTCCATTTTAAGTTTACCTTCAATAATGTATAATATGTCTTAGACTGGAGGAGAATAGATGGATGAAACTAAAATATGGGACAGGACTGATAACTCGGTGTAATCAGAGACCCTTAACATCCCAAATTCATTCAAATGTTTATTGTCTTTCATGATATTATGTTCAGCTTCACAATATGGCTGCAAATGTGTTTCCCAAGAATCAGGGAATATTCTTAGAGTGTTATCAGTCCATGACATTTTTTACCTGTTATCACTATGGATACAGTCAGGTGGTGCAACAGGTCCTGTGTTTTAATGAACAGATGACTACATCATGTTCTAGGTCATAATTGAACTCAAAGTACAAAAAATAAAAAGACATTTGGGGTAAAAGTAGAAAGTCTAACATCTAAAATCTGAGGAGAATAAACAATTAGAATGTTTAAAAATGTTAGTGAATCTGATTAAAAGTAAAACAAGTCGAGGTGGTGTGAGCTTGTGATTTATATCTATAACATGCCAGATAGAGACAGTGTTTCAAAATATAAAACAGTAATCTTGTCACATTTATTTCCCTCCTAATTGTATTTTCTGTATGCAAAGTTGTTGAACCCGGTTAAAGTTTTTCATTGTACTAGGGAGGGCATTAAAACTCCACTGCTTGGGTAACTGGTCATGCAGGAAAATTGTTTTCAGTATGAATTATAAGACTAGAAGGACTTTTATATGAGCCATTAATCTTGATTTTAACTTGGATTTTATGATGACAGCTGGCATTTGAAATGTTTGGATCTGACAATATTCCCTTTTAGTTTTCCCTCTGAATCAGAGGTAAAATAATCCTCCTCTGAAGTTGAGAGGAAATTAAAGCAACAGGTTAAAAGGTGAGCTGTGGAACAAACTGAACAGCACGTACAGTTTAGTTGATATATGAGGTATATAGTTTCTCTGTAGGTTGACTGACAGTCTGGATTAAAACAGAAATATTGACCATGTGTTCATACACATACTGATGGGTAAAACGTGAGGATAAAGACAGACATGAGAGCGTATATGTGTGCAGTGAGACATGCAGAGAGTCTGTGGACCATCCTTTAAGTGATTTGGGATTTGAATGACAGCTGGAGTCTAAACCCAGATGAAGACACAGTACTTTTTGTTAGTGGCTTTAAAGTGAAAACAGATGTTGACTCTGCTACTGTTAGCAGTTTCACTGACTGCCCGACTGTTTTACTGAAGGTTTTACTGAATGTCTACCTGCCTGCCTTCACTAAATCACTTCCTGTATGATCAACTCTTGTATATCAACAAGAATAGATTCAGACTTCAAGTCTAAAATCAGACAGTTCTTGTCTGTTCTGGATTTTTCGGTAATTATCGTTATTTGAGTTTGAAACTTGGTGACCCAGAGAACTGCAGCAATCACTTTCAAGCAGGAGAACACTGTTAAATAAAAAAAAAAAACAAATCGACAATGTTGTAATTTGTGTTTTTTCTAAACGTAATTATTTAAAAACTCACCATCACAGTAAATCACCATGTTTTCTGTCTTTGTCAGCTGATGCAACTAGAAACCAGGCATGACAGTAGAAATTGGTCATATTTTTGAATAACTCCAGATGTCACATGATTTAAATGACATGCTTGATTTGAACTGAATTAAGTCACTGATGACACAACAGTCAATCAAACTGCAGAAAATGTAACCAATCATGAAAGTCTATACAGAAGTTAATCTTTACTAATTGTAAAACCAACTTAAACCTACTAACATGAAGTTTGAACTAACCCTGCAGACCGAACAGCAACAGCTTACTGTCTCTTTGAGCTTCCACTCACTTAAAGGCTCATTTCATGTTTTTTTTCGTCTCCTTTTTGACTTGGACTCATTGCTTCTCGTTCTTCTTGGGCTGGTTTGATGTCTCTTCACTGTCAGCTTCAGACTGTCTGTATATGCAGCATCACCTCCAGGCAACCAGTGTGAACCTAGATTTTCACATTCAACCTGTCTCAGTTTTCTACTCTCACAGATTCATTCATGCAAACATCACAGTGGATTTCATGTTGTGCGTAATTTGATGTTCACTGGTATCAAATAGCTGCAATTGCAACATAAAGGCTTTTGCTCGGTTTCCAGTCAACATGAAACCCGTCTGTTTGTCTCGTTCTGTTAGAAACGTCAGTGCACCAGCTGGGATTCTTTTTAACAGACACCAGCCAATCACATCCGTTTCCTCTGTCCTCCGACACAACAAACTCACTGACTCACCTGGGGACGCTGCAACCCGAGCACGACGCACCGAGGACCGGGGTGTGGGACAGGTGAGATAAAGACAAGGTAACCAGCTGGATTCTTGAACTCCGACACACAAATCCTCAGACACACGGCCTCCTGGATGTGAAAAGGTGAGCTGTTGTATCTCAGAGGAACCCTCGCTGCTGTGCGGAATGAGCGCCTGCACGTGAAGTGGGTTCAGGGTCTAACCTCTGTTTTGCGCACTGGTGGAATGAGGGGTAGAAGGATTGTGTGGCGGTATTAGCATGCCAGGAGAAGGCGTAGTATTAGGGGAGGGGGAGATCGCACCCCCTGCTGCTGAAATCTGAACATCAGTGAGTCGTGGAAGAGCTTGGAGAGGTGAGCAGAGGCGCACGGAGCGCGCAGAGGCCCAAAAGCGTTTTCCTTTCGCTTTTTTTCATCCTAAGACATTTTGCTTTTCTCCATTTTATCTTGTAGGTTTTTTCAATTAATACTTTTTCAATAGCATCAGTTTTAACAGCCAGGTACTCTGTGTCGAACTTTGAGTCTGTTTTGAGTAAAAGTTATTTCAGCATCATCATCATCACTGAAATAATATTCTACTCTACAGCTGCCATTTTGATTCAGATTGTCCTTTTTAATATAATTAATCTATGAATATATTAGTTTGATAAAAGTCTGCTCTAACAGGTTAATCAGGTTAAACACTCTGAAATAAATTCCAGGTTGAAAATAATTTTACTGACGTAACAAGCTGTTTTGTGTTTATTTCATAACCCTGACACCTGTTTAGTCATGCTCACTAACAAACCCAACAATAACAATCATCAAAACTTTAGTTCTCCACTGTCAGAACAGTCTGTGGACCAGAAGATTTACTTTGCTGGAGATGAAAGTGCATTCTCCTCCCTCCTCCCTCCTGCTTTGTTCTCAGTTCATTCTGTGCTTTAGGTGTGAAATACCAGAAGGTCTGAGCTCCTTCCACACTGTCCTTTGACCTTTGTACAGAGGAAGGTCACATTCTGATTGCTGCTGTCACCTTGGTGACTGACCACAAAGTCACTCACACATGGAAAAATAAAGACATTCAAGTTTAAACACTATAAACATCTTTCAATGGATCCAGGAGGAATTCTGGTGACGGTTCAGAAATTAAATATAGAGCAGCTTTCCCTCATTGTTGTTCACTTTTCTATGCACAAAGCAGAGATTATGTATAAGTGTTCAAATGTTCATAAAGAACAAAGTTTATGTTGAATCCAAAAGGTAATTCCAGATAAATACAGTCTGTTAAAGGGTAACATCAGTCACATGTTGACATTCAGTTTGATCCACACACTAAAAATCAAAATAAAATGAAGAATTAAACTATTTTAATGAAATATTTTTAAACATGAGCTACATTTAGACAGTTTCTATGTTACAAGTAAATACTGGGAATTTAATCTGAACTGCTTTTTGTCAAAAGTTAGTTAAAAAAAAGTCCCATTCCTGCCAAGTGAAACAAACCCCTCTGAGTCGGAGGCTGGTGGCTGGAACACAGAGACCTTTTTTGTTAGGATTTGATTAGCGCAGAAGTACATGAACCCAGTTATTAGGTTTGGATGCTTTTCCCTTCGGTGCCTGGTTCTGATCCATATGACATGTGGTGGTTTGACTGATGTCTTAGTGAATCATTCTTAAAAGCACTTTACTAGGTAAAATAGAAGATTTGTTACCTTCGTTGACAGGAAGGGAACAAAATCCTCAATTTACTGTAAAAAGACATATTTTATTTTTTAATGCAGTGATGTGCTTAAATAATTCCCTATTTATCAACATTTTTTAGTTTCTGTGTATACGATTTCTGTGTGAATTGTTTAATATTCAGAGTTAAAGGTTTTGAATGCAGCAGTTGTTAAAAGTTTGAACATAATCTCATGCTGTGCAGTGACGTTCCAACAGCTGATGAATTACTTAAAAACTGATTTCAATGTTTTTCTCTCATTAGTAATTGTTCAGACCAGATTTTTCTTAGAATTACAGCCACATACAGTATATTCCCTCCTGTCCTATAATCTGATTTACTTTTCATCAGTCACATAACTCTGATACATCTCGTCAGACATTGCCTTCCTCCGCTCCTCTTTTTGTGTCGACAGCTTTCATTATGAGTAACATTCCAGACTTCAGGCCCTGAGGTTTGGACTCTGCATCTGGCTCCTCTGTACATCATTACAGAGGAGAAAAAACACAGTTCATGCAACAGCTGCTAATGTGGCCCCTTCAGTAAGGTGTTTCAGCTTCTCACCTGATATTTGAACAAACACAGACCAAATTAACTGTTAGAAATCTTGGTGGCCATGAAAAGTGAATTAACAGTCAAAATCTTAAAATAAAAAGATTTGATGCTTCTTTTCTTTGCAAATAATTATTTGTTTTGTTTCATAATTTATTTATAAATTAATCTAATGAGTCCTGGTTGTTTGTGACTAAGATCTTTCTTGTCCAATCAGGAGGCTTGATCCTGGGTATCAAGGCTATCAGCTTCTGGGAACAACAAGGGAAGCAAAGCGTGAAGCTCACGCAAACCAGCGTGTCACAATCCTGCACACCAAGGTTGCTCAGAAGTCTTATGGAAATGAGAAAAGGTCTGATGATGGAGAAAAAAACTACTCACATAACATGCTGTCATTAAAAATCTCTGTAAATCCAAAAAATACACGTTACAGAAACAATTTTCAAACTAAGAAGGTTGGTTGCAACATCTTTTTCAACTTGTTTATCATTACTGTTTAATCAGTAAAGATAAGCTGGTGTTTATCTTCTCCATACTTATAGAGTTACTTTATAAAGAGTCAGAAAAATTTAGAATAATCTGTTGCCCACCGAAAGAAAGTTCCAGTTTTGCTTTTAAATGATGAAGCATTTTTGACGACAAAAGTTCAATGAAATTCTTCAACAATTGATCATTTAAAAAAGCAAAACTATGATGATTTTTATAAATCTCTGTTTTAAATGTACATTAATTAAAATTGCTAACATATGGCTTTAAGAGGAACAATGTTTTTCATTTCACCTGCAGGTTCTTCTGCCCCCCTCCTTGTGTTTACATCAGTGGTCACGGATGGAGAGTCATGCAGGATCATTTGAAAGGTTGAATTAGTAAATATTTTTTAAAAATATGATAAACACAGTCATTAAATATGATCTCTACTTTTTTCTTCCTGTCCATTTTCTCTGTTTTGTTGTAGTTCTTTTTCTTTTTAAATCTTATTTATTTTGATCATCTGTCTCTAGCGGCTGGTTATGGAGATTCTGTGTACAGAATATGTGGATACATGTGTTTGGACAGCGCCAGCCAGTCACAAACAGACACGTTCAAACTGTCCTTTGATGAACAACCAAACTCAAGGGTGAGAGAAATGTACATGTTATGAACACACAGTTTATACTATAAACTTCTTCGTTGTTTATTCTCACTGATTGTATCGACAGTATAATTTCTTTCTCTCTGTCACTTCCTGTATTTGTCGCTACAGCAACTGTTTGCTTGTGCAAAGTCCCTCTTCATCTCTGATCAGGACAAGAGGAAGCACTTCTGTCTGCTGCTGAGACTTTTTTTAGGCAACAGACAGGAAGTGGGTTCCTTCCAGAGCAGGATGATCAAAGTCATCTCCAAACCTTCCCAGAAGAGACAGTCTATGAAAAATGCTGACTGTGAGTCACAATTTGTTATCCATCAAATCAACTTTTGTTTTTACCCTTACTTCACTTATAAGATAAGAAATGGTGTAAATTAAGAACTGAATGATGTATACATTAGTGTTTTAGATGATTATTTATGTTTTCTATGTAAAACTCTGGGTGAAGTGCAAGACCGGTTGAAACATCTGCAAAAAAACAAAAACATTAACAGCAAAGTCCCAAATTTATATTTTAGAACAGAAGTAAATCTGGTTTCTGTGCAGTCTCTGTCTAATTAGATAACATGTTAAATCAGTCAAACTACACACACGTGACAGTTGAGATGCTGTTGGAATGATGGGTGATAAGGTGACTTCACTTTACTCTGGAAGTTCTTGTGGTTAGTGACAGTGAGTGAGATAAAAACCTTTTTTGTTCAGTTTATGGTACATTTTATAAACAGCTTTGATACGTGTGTTCTGAATGTTTCCAGTTTTAGAATCCACACAATGACGGATGAATATAACGTGTCTTTAGTTCTTTTGTCAACTCGAGGTTATAGAAATCCATCATGTTCATGATGGATTTCACAAAACAGACAAAAGAACAAACAATTTATGTCTCTCAGGTTTTTACAGTAAAACCTTCTACACTGGAAAGGTCTGAATAAGTGCAGTGTCTCGTTACAGTGTGTCTTTATGTATTTCTAGTGTGTATATCGTCCTGCTCCAGAGTAGCTTTGTTCAACCGTTTACGCTCTCAGACCGTCAGCACTCGCTACCTTTCAGTGGACAGAGGAGCTTTCATAGCCAGCGCCAAACAGTGGACAGCCTTCACCATCACCATGGGTAAATGTGTGTGTGGGAGTGGGAGTGTGTCACAGCTTGTGTGTTAACTGTACAGTTCATAAGAAAACTTTATATTCATACACAGACATGGGTCTTGTATTCTACAGAGGTCAGATTAAGATTTTACTTTGAGTTCTAAAAACAAAGTCATCNTTTTCCAGATTTTTTTTTTTTTTTTACAATTTTTGGTGGCACAGTTTGTTATTTTAAATCAACAGGCACATGTAAGCTTATAAGTTAGAATATATTTATATTTAAAGCAATTTTATAATGGAGAAGAACTCGTAATGCTTGATTCTGGGATGTTTTTCATCTCATTTCGATATTCCATTTTGAGTTTTTCAATCCACCTTAAAATGCACATTGATCAGGTACAAAAGTCAGACTGAAATATTTGTGTTAGGTATCATGAGTTCATTAACTGAATGGATTTAACTTCAAACATCATCTTAAATGCTGAAACAGGGATAATCTAATGTGTTCAGTGGTATCAAAGTTAAACCTTCCAGTTATTAGACAGCTCCCTCAAACTCTGGCCACCCTGCATTAATACAGTCACTGTTTGAGCAGTTACTCACCACCATTTTCCTCACACACGTCTGGAGAAGCCCATCTAAAGGTCTGTGAGGATATTTATGCAGCACAGAGGTCAGTGTGCACGGACCTCCCACCACCAAAACCTCAGCCTCAGTTGATCATCCATCAGCAGTCTGTCCTCATGAACACCTTCTGTCCATCTGTCTTTATTCATCTGTTGGTACAAAAGTTACTTATCAAAGGAAAAAAGTTCAATTATTTAAATAGAAATGATTTATTGACTCTAGGTGGAAACATTAAACTATTACTACACTACAAAAGGTGTGTGTTACAGTAAAAGTATGTTGGTTGATATGTATAGACGTGTAGTTTTCTGTGTGTGTTTGCAGTGGATGACCATCGTGCTGACCAAGGGGGCTTTGTGCTGAGTGAAGCCTTCATCTGTTATGGTTCTGTGGTCCAATTAGTTTGTACTGAGTCAGGAGTAGCTCTACCACCCATGGTAACACACACACACACACACACACACACACACACACAAAGACTATAATAATCTCTCCATATTCTTTGAAGTAATTGACCCAAATTTAGCTGAAATAATTATAGAAAAATAAGAGCAAAAGCTTCTTTCTCTAAATGTCCATAACAACATGAAAAATCTTTTACTTCATTTAAGACATAAACTCATATTTACCTGCTTTGGTTTTGCAGACACGTATCTGTTCAGGTGTCATGTGACCAGTTAATCCTAAAAACGTTAACAGCGTTCCTCCCATCATCCATTTACACAAACCTCCGAGCAGAGTTCTTTATATTTTGCTGAGGAGAACTTTTCTCATTACCTCCTAAGCTGCTGACATTACACCCTCAGCTGTGGGTATAGTGGAAGTTGGTAAAATTATTCCCTCACGCTATACTGCTTCTATATTATTGTAGTTGGGGCCTTATGCTGCACAGTTTGTTTAAAGATGGCGAGATCTTTCCTGCTTAATTGTTAGCGTGACGAGGTTCTTGGCTTTCATTTCTCTTGTGGTCTCAATTCAGAGACTTGAGGAGGGGAAAGGTGGATGTAAAGAACAAAAAGTTCAGCTAGATCAGCAGACTTAAATATAAAAACAACATGTTTAATTTCCTGTGTGCCGTGGAGTCTGAGGTCTTTTAATTCTAGTGTGTTAAGATTCAAAAGTCCTGCCATACTTCACTGAGCTGTTTCCAAGACCTCCTGGTTGATGCATCCTTTTAGTCCAACCAGCCTGCAGATTCTAAAGTAGCTTTTAATGCTTAATGTTGGTGACAATTATTTGTCTAGTTACGTCTGTAAAACATTTCAGCTCTTGTCTAAAGATCTTCTTCAGTTCCAGTTCACTGCAGAAGATTTTTAGGTTTGTATATTGTTGTGAGGACGTTAGCGCTGGAAAGATGGAGAAGCATTGATGTTACCATTTCTCTCAAAACATCTTTCTGATTGTTTGTTTTTTGCTTTCAGGTGATTCGAAAAGTCAATAAGCAACAAGCCATCCTAGACGTGGATGAACCAGTTTCTCAGCTTCACAAGTGCGCCTTTCAGTTCCGAGACAATCCCGATGCTTATCTGTGTCTCTCAAATGACATAATCATCAAGTATCAGGTGAGACAGTGTTGCTCTTTACATCCTTTTCATTTCCTCACAGTTTTTCTTCCATCTACAGCTTTATCTCTTTATACCTCCACTTACTGACAACTTTACTCTCTGTCCTTCCACATTCTCATCCACTGTTTACTTCCCATGAGGCTCCCTGTGTGAGGGAGTCCAGCAGAGTGGTGCTGAACGATGGATCCTGTTGGACCATCATTGGTGTGGAAGCTGTGGAATTCAACTTTAATCAGGGTTTGACCTCCATTCAGACTCCAGTCAGCCCTTTTCCTGTCATCACAGGGTTAGAAGTGAGTTTTCAAACACCACCTTTGAAAATGTTACAATGAAATCATCACATTTGGACCACCTAGTGTTAGTACTGGTATGTATTTGCTGTTGCAGGTGAATGGTGGAGGACATGTTGCCATGCTGGAGATCCATGGAGAAAACTTCAGTCCACATCTAAAAGTCTTGTTTGGGAAAAACGAAGCTGAGACAATGTTCAAGTGAGTCGAGGGAAAAGAAACGGCGGTGCATGACAGGGTGGGGGGGTGTATGTCGAGCTGAACAAACAATAAAAGTGTTTTCAAAAGTTGCGTAAAGTCATAAAAATGTTGTGTATCCAGGCAGAATGATACTTTTTTTGATCCTGGAACTTAAAAGCTGTTATTTTACTCTTGGTTGTGGAATTTCAATAAAACACAACAAATAATCATCCTGTTGAAAACTGCTGGATGTTTGTGAAAGAAACATCCAATTTTCACATGGAACGTGTTGTTTATATAAATCAAAAGACTTTTTTAGCAGCCAGAAAATATGCAAAGATGTTAAAGCTTGACTTGAAGTCAAAATAATAACCTTTTGTCCAATATTGTCACATGACCTTCTCACTTTAGTGTTCTGAGAGTCCAGAGATGCATCATGTTAGTCAACATCACAGGGAAGCAATACATCCTCTTTACACATTCTCTAAGATCTCACCTCAGATCCCACACTTTAAGTACTGAGGCATCACAGCTTACAGTATCTGGCAGAGAACAGCTCACCATGAGTTTCTGCAAACATTCTCCCCAGCAGCTCAGTGATGTGGATAAATCCTTGTTTGAATGAGTGAGCCATCCACAAAATGTTGTTTGTAAAAGAGGCTGCAGCCAATTAGAAACAAGATCCCACAGAACCAACAAGCCTGACTCATAATTTCAGTTTACCAGGTCAGAAATGTTATTTCATATCTTTTTTAAAAACATTTTGTATGTTTTTTGTTTTGCATGTATAAATCTTGACATTAAGTCAATTTTTCACAGAATCTTTAAGCTTAATGTACCTTTTTCTATTTCTCTTTTTGATAGAAACCAAGTTAGTTTAATGGGACATCAGGTTACAACTAGTTCATATAATGCTCATTTTGCCGATGTACAGATTAGTGATGGTTAATAAATAACAATAACAGATATTTGAGGCTAAAGCACAACAAAAATGAGAAAGTTTGTCTGGTTTCTTGTTTGATTATCAGCAGATACAAAGCAGCCTTTTTTTTAAAGTGGTGTGTATCTACTTGATTGATTAACTTGTTAATCAAACCAGTGAAATATTAACACATATCTGCTTGTTTGTTTTTCCTTTAGGTCTCCCAGATCTCTGCTCTGCGTTGTTCCTGATGTGTCTGTTTTCAGCGATGGTTGGCGCTGTCTGCGACTTGTCATCACCGTTCCTTTGTCTCTCATCAGAACGGACGGCCTCATTTATCATACATCCTACAGTTTCACCTACACCCCCGAACTGCACCTGCCTCCTCCTCCTCGTGGAGCAGCAAGAGGCAGAGAAGGAAGAGATGACAGAGGCCAGGAGGAAGATGAAGATATCCTGTTAGAAACAATTCATCAGGAGTTCACCAGAGCTAATTTCCATCTCTTTATGCAGAGTTAACCCACCTGCTCACAGTGGTTTATCTCTCATGTCATGACAAGCCAGACCATGCACACTAACAAATATTGCACAGGATAGTTTTCTCATTTCATGATCCAGTGGAAATCTGAAATATTTTTATGATTAGGTTCAGTACATACAGCCTTACTGTGAAAGTAGGCGGCACTTACATTTTTAATATGATTGTAATGTTGCATGCTACAACATGAACAACCTGCTAGCATGTCTGAGTTTTAACACTGAGTAAACACACGGACTAATCAGTTAACTGCTTCATCTGAGCAGCACTGTAGATACAATGTGCACTATGTCTTTGTGAGATGTGTATGTTTAACAGCCACTTGTACAACACCAGCTGTGACTGTCTCAAAGGAAAACCTGGGAAATTTAGAAGGATAAACGAGGTGACTGCAGAGAGAGAAGATGACCTGATGACAGCAGCTTGTGGGAGTCAACTGCAGTTAAACACAGTTTTCTATTTGACCCATTTAACTTTGAATTCTTTGTAAAGACAGAAGCTGGTTGGCAAACTGAGTGCGATTCATCACTGAGTCTAACTTGTGTGTGTGTGTGAAGGGTCCTTTGTTACTCAGTTGTAACTCTAATAAATCATATTTAGCTAAGGAAGAACGTCATGACTTCCTGTCCAAATACACCTAGATAGTTTCATTTCTTTGCCAGTCAAACGAGGAGCAATGTTCCCAAAATGTCACAATAAAAACATTTTATCACATGAACTTTATTTGATGTGTGAATTGATTTTTTATATATTTACTGGTTTTAGTCCAGTACCTTAGTTGTCTCCACATTAAAACACCTGAAAGTTGATGAACTTGATCAAGTTTATCATAATGTCAGATGATTCATTAAGATTTGAACAAAATGAATTTAGAATATTTCCATGGAAACAGTTAAATGTTTTGGAAGAACAATAGTTTGACCCTGTTTTCATCTGCAGCTTCCTTTGAATTTGTAATTACTTTTGATCGTCACACATTAAAGAAAACATTTGGAAGCAGATCAAAGCAATCACGTAAATTCTTAGAATTACATCCCATATGTTGATCCCTCTCTAAGTTGTTCTCCTTCATCCTTTTTCAAGGTTTTAATCTAACCATATTAATCCAGATCATATAAAGTCTCAGACTGCAGGACACAAATCCAACAAAGCTGATACTGTTTGTTTCTTGTTCCTAAACTATGAGCTTTGAAGTTACGAATGTTCTAAAACGCAGACAAAAGGTTCTTTTGTTTGAACCAAGTGAAGCAGAGAGAACCTACAAGCTGCACAGAACCTCCAGCATAAACCCACTTTGCTTTAGTTGTATTAGTTTATAGAGCTCATTGAGTTTCAGATCTTCATCTGTGTCTCCATTTAGTTTCTGGCTTTACACTTTACCACTGAACCTGACAATATTTGACAATGATGTGCGCTTACATTTGACATCAAGTGAAAAATGTTTTCCATCTGTTTAGGACTTGATTCAGTCATCACTTCACAGCCTGTGCTTGAGATCCTTTTGTCCATTTAAGATCATTTCTCAGCACTCTTTCGAAATGAACATTGGGAAACACGGGTAAGATCTTGGATGGGGAAATCAGATGCGTGCAAGACGTTTTGGTGCAAAAGGACCCATCTTGTTAGTGGATCCAAATTTCTTTGATTTTATCGTTTTTTCTGGCCTTTTGGAGAAATTTCTTTCAAAGACCAGAACACTTCCATCATTTCATTAATTTGGGATTAAAACAAATGCAGTGGAACAGAATAACTACCTAAACAACATTACAGCTATTAAATACTGTCCAATGCAGAGCAACTGATTGATAATGCAACACCCAGGAAGGCATCAGGCAGCAATAGGGACCTTCCCTTCATCCCTCAGATGTACAGTAGAAACTCTGAGAGGGACAGAAAGGCATGTGTCTTTCTTCCTGCTCTCTTTCTCCCTTCCTCTCCTCCTCTTCCTCATCATTAGTAAGACAAACATGTGTGAAAGAAAAGAGGAAGGAGACTGGTACAAACACAAGACTGTGCCGCCTGCACTGCTAATCTCTATCATGTGGGAGAAACTTCAAACTAAGATTCACATGAACAAAAAACACTGACAGCCGACACATTTTTCCTTCAACCTTTTCGATGAAAGAGCCCATTCTTAGGTTTTCATCTACAGTAACACACCCGCATTCTTCATGTAAACCCTTAATCTTTTCCTCCCTGTAACATAAAAAATATGTTAATGACTTTAAACCCTTCAAGTTAAGTAAAGCCTTACAGATGTGCCTATAAAACCAGACAAGGCAAACTGTCACCATCAAATAATTACAGTCATGTTGTTTAGAATGTTTTAATAAGATGAATGGCAGCTTTTCTTTGTCTTATGCAATAGGTTGTATAAAAAAATGTAACATGAAACTGAAAGATGTGAGTAATAGTTATATAATGGGGTTACAGACTGAAGAAAATACAGATTTTTTAGACAAATTTTAGCCAGTTTGCATCTTTTGATCAACAGTTTGAGATATATTTACACGTGTTTTACCACACATGGGTAAATCAAGCATCTCTGCATTCTTCTGTTGATGAAAAGTGATTTTATAATGTATTGTTTACACATCGTTAGGGTCTGGAAACAACCACCACAGAGCTGTCATCCTGTTTCAACTTCGGGATCCCATCACAAATTTGAATGTTGTGGCTGCATTCACTGACAGGATGAGTAAAAAGTTTATAAGACGGTTTTAGATGAAAGGCTGAAGACAGGGATTAGACAAAGTACTGCAGTTTTTAAAGTAAATTTAGAAATAAGGACACAGTGTTTAGGGGTTAAAAGTCAAACTAATGGGATTACAGAAAGGTTTTGAATCCTCACAGGGAAACACGTGCACATCTGTGTGAAAGTCTAAAGGAGTAGTATTATAGAGGGGCTCTCAACCTTCTCGCTACAGTTTCAGCATTCATATCCTTCAGCGTATGTTCAAGGGGCCCCCGGCCCTCTGGTTTCTCTTTGTTTATTACTGTGGAATAAAGGAGCCTACTGTCCAGCACTGCGCTGCTTTACCATAGAGTTCTTCCTGTATATCATCACCTCAGCATCACTTTGATGGACAGGCAGCAAGATGAAAAACAAGAGACAACATTAAAGAAACAAGAGAGGATTGAGAGAGAAATGAAAGAGAGGAGACAAACTAAAACACCACCGTTCTGATGTAAAGAGCAAAGTGGGAAAACAAGAAAATGTGAAGCTGAAATTAACTGTGTCTGTGATTTCTTCATGAAGAAGACAGATCTCATCAGTAATCCTGTTGCTTGTATCTGTTCAGCTGCAGGTAGTGACAGAAACTGTCTGTGAAGAATCCTCCAGTCAGAACATTTAGAAAAAATATGGGCAGAATGCTAATTGTTGAAAGCAAACAGAGCATGGGAAATATGGGAGGAATGCTAATGATAGTTAATAGAGATTACACCAGGTGGGAGTGTTTTTAGGATTCAGAACAAAGCAGGATTCAGGTAAGATCATTGTTTGTGTTTTTCATTTGAATGACTCAGCAACTGATTGATGGGTCCAAATAAAAAAACTTCCTTAAAGTGTTTTTTATGTGCAAACTTGCAAACAAAACATTTTATATCAACCTGTTCTGCACCTGATAATGAATCCCGTTGCTCTCAGTGTAATCTGTCTGACAAACATCAAGCCTTTTCAGAATGAACATGTTTGCTGCTGAACCATTTATCTCCTCTGTTCGATTATTTTTTTTATTTTTAGCTGAAAAATGTCTCTTTGGGAATGTATTAGCAGTAAACAGGATCTGTGGACTCTGTAAACTCTTTTCCAGACAGTTTCTACCCATCTGCACATCCAACATACAAACAAACTCTCTTGGCATGAGCAAACACAGATGTACATTCCTCCTGTTCAACCACTTCGTCAGGAAATGTGAGTGCACGTTGTGGCAGTTGTACAAAAAAGGTGAATATTTTGTTTTCAATAACTTTTTAAAGACTTATTATGTTAAATTATTGAACACAATCATGGGTTAACTAACAGAAGATTGTGTGTGTTTGTACAACTCATATTGTTGTTAGTGTTTCTGCTCAGTTTAACTTCTTTTTAAGGAGTTTTGTTACGTAAATATTATAAAATGTTGGATGAGATTTAATTTGGGTTTAATTGTCGCTCTTGATTCTGTGTTTGTTACCTTGTCATGTACATACAGTGTGTTTGTGTGTGTTTTATGCACTTGGTTGACTGTTTATATCACAGGAAGTTACCTCACACACCCAGACAGATCAGGGTCATGTGCAGAGCAAGACCGTGAGCTTGAAGAATTTACAAGCCTCCGCAGACATGAACCACCTTGTATCATGGTGTGAAAAATATTTTATGAGTTTACACAGAATTTTAGTCTTCATCATTCAACAGATGAACAAATCTCCAAAACTAACTCAGTCTTGCTACTAGTGTGTACAACTTGATAAAAATATGTTTACTGCTTGTTAACAACTGAAAGGTGTTGTTTAGTTACAGATCAGTCACAATTTGATTTAATTTAATTACTTTTAAACTCTATACATGATATCCAGAGGTTTAGACTTTTGGGGGATGGAGGGAAACTTAAAATGATAATTCATAGAAAGGTTCAAAATTCAACCTCACACAGTTTTATGTGTTTTTTAATCTTATTGAAAAGTTTCCTCTGTGCAAGCAGAAAGAGCAAACTGTCATCTGGTGAGCAGATGTTTTAGAGGAACATGTTTTTATCACACTGATATGTAAATAAGCTCAAGGAGAGTCTGATTGTTAAACCATGTGAGTGTTAAAGTAACATTTGGTCACATCATCAGTATAAATACTGAATATAATTAAGAATAACAGATTGTATTTGATGTTGGATCAATTTGGTTTGCAAATTCTGTTTAATTACTGCAGATCTGAAAAAAAATATAAAAAATAGTTTGTGTAGATCAAAAGTGACACATGAAAATCACAAGATTTCAAGACATAAAACTAAATAAAACCTACAAAAAACTTTTAGGCTTTTGTTTTCGTTTTTTTGTTTTTCATTCCCACTCTGTTTGCAGTAAACTACTTTAATGCACTTTCCATTATGAAAGGTCACGTGTGTTTTTATGACTGTTGAACTTCAGTGGACCTGATTGACCTTCACATCCTTCAGTCAAACCTTTGCATCAAATGTCACATGACTTTTGTGAGAAAATCACACAACTATAGAACCACACATACTGAAAAGTAGAAGAAAAGTACAGGTGCACTTAAAAACACACAGTATGTCATCTGATTTCAAAGATTGCTGTACAGATGATTAATCTCATGTTGACTATGTGAGAACTTACACATCGGTTTAAATTTTTAAACTCTCTCCAAACTTTTTCAAGCTTTATGAGCTATTATTGCTTGAATAAGTAATCATTCATGTAATGACAATGTGCATTTTTAAAACAGTTCTAGATGTCAGCCAAATGTACATCAAACATCTGGACAGCTGAACTAAAAAAGAGCAGGTATCTGCAGAAAACAAGGATGATCCTTATTTGATGAAAGAAAAAAAACAAACCAACATATAGAATAGTTAAAATACTACAGAGACAAAACATCTCACTGATCAGTGAGATTTTATTTGCACACAAAATGTTTATTAATAAAACTTGTGAGAATTGATGCATAAAATTCTGTTTTCATGAAAAATCGGAAAAGAACTGGATTGTGCAAAACTGTGTGAAAACCTCCTAAAAACATAAATACTGCTGAGGTTAAAATGATTTAATCATGAATTTTATGTAAAGAGTACAGACCTATAGATCTATGTGTGTGTGTGTGTGTGTGTGTGTGTGTGAAGTGGTGTTGACTCTGAAAGTGAACCTCTTTCCTGTCAGGAAGTATTCACCCACAGGAATACAGCTCAGGAAGGTAGAGGACACACACAGTCTCAGTCACATGTACAGTCACATGGCTTTCACACACGTGAACAGTGCAACATGCATGTTTGTTTCTTCATCTTCCTTTAGTTACTATCTTCAGTTCATGTGGAACATCGTATCAGCTCGTGGCTCGTAAACACGTTCTCTTCCAACAGAGTCTCGGACAGTTTGTTCTGGATGTTTTTCTTCCAGCAGCACATTGTGGTTTGTTTCTGATTTATGTGTTAAAACTTGACTGTTGTCCCATAAAAATGTTCAGATTGTTTTTGCAGCTTATTACAACCTGTAGTTTGGTTTTATTGTCTAAAGTCATTCGCTAAAGGAAAAACACGGACGTTTTTCTGTCTAAATGATGCTGCAGGCTGTAGGATGAGAGTCAAGGAAGATACAAACAGTTTGTGTTTGTTTTTTTAATGAAGGAAGGAACAAAATGTTGTTTCATTTTGTCCATTTCTTGGTAAAAGCTGCTACTTTTGGATTTATTCTATACTTTTGTGCAACATGACTGCAGTGGACATGATTATGATGTCGGGTCAGAGAACTATATGAGAGGTTTAGGAGCAGCAGTTAAATCTGAAACAACGACTGAACAAAATAAATTGATATCATCATCATAGAGGGAGAAACTCTGCAGGAGGGTTTCAGGTGTTGAACAGAAGAGGAAGTTTAGCTGAGAGATGAAATGAGGAGGAGGTGCTGCTGAGTGGGAGGAGTGACCGGGGCTGCCAGGAGGTGCCTGTATGGAGGGTACAACATCATACAAGTTTCTTACTGGGACCAGTGGACTCTGACATCACTGGTTCTGTTCTTCTTACAAACTTGTTAGTTAAACTGAAGAGGGAAAGATGTCAAATCTTCAGTGATCATTTTTTTAAGAAGTTTAATAAAGTTTAATAAATACTCTGATGAATGAGCCCATTTTTTAAATGTTTTGTTGATTTACAGACAGATTTTGACTTTATTCTGGTCTCTGGGTTTTTCCATTTGCACAAACAGATTTTACTGTGGTAAACACGGCGTCCCACACACACGGCCTGCTTCTCTGTTGGAGACGTTCCTCACATGACCTCTCTAATGCTGCTCTACCTGACCGAGCTAAAGGGCCAAATATATCTAATTGACCTCGCAAAGAGGTCAGAGAATCAGGTGTCTCACAGGTTCAGTATCTGGTTTCAGATGAGAATCCAGATCTGAGATGTTTCTGTTCTTCTTCACTCATTCACTGCTGCTGTAGTTCTTCTGAGCAGAACCAGAAACACAATCAGAATTTTACATTAGAACTGATGCAGGTTGAGTAATTTTGTTAATTTTGGCAGTTTGTGAACCCTAAAACAAATCTGGTTTTGAGGGCAGCTGGTCTTTCATTATGCACATTCCTGACTCCTGAACCAGGGCTGTGTTCTCCCATACAGAACTGTCATGAAAATATCACAGTCTATAATGGATACAGGACCATAAGGACTTGAAGAACTGGAGACATATTGATGACATAATCTAAAGTTTTTATCTACCAACAAAATTATTTGAAGCAAATAATATAAAGTTTAACTCAAAATAAATACACACAACGGGAGATCAACAAGGGAAACTCTTATCAGTAAAAAAGCAACAAAACCAGAGAAAAATGTCACAACTTTAAAACTCTACAGACCATGACAGGTTCTGTTTCTTGTTCCAAAGTATACAGACTGGATAAAAACAAAAAAATCATCCTTCCATCATCAAACTTCTTTTCATTATCAGTGATAAAGAGAATAAAACGTTGATGTTTAGTTGTTTCACAGCTGTGTGCTGGACAAACATTTTTCTAAATGAATGCGATGCACAATACCTTCAATTATATGAGAGCTGGAAAGTTTCAAAATAAAATGTGGCTGAATTTAAATCAAATCCTCAACCTTTAAAATGAAATCAAAGGAGGAAGTTTTAGGAACTGTGAACTTGAAAATGAGCTTGATGTTGTGGAGACAGTCCGCCTGCTGTGAAGTTATTTCTACATCACATTATCTCATTACACAATAATGTATGGTCCAGTTGTGCTTGTTCCTTAAATAATTCAACCCTTTGACCCCAACCCCCCTCTGTGACACCAGCCATTTCCATGGCAACGGTCAGATGGTTTCAGGAATACATCCAATCAAAAAAAAGGTACTTCAGTTACTTCAACATCAGAGGATTCAGTTTATTTAACCTAGAAAAGAGTGGATGCCCACAAACCAGAAGGGTCAGTTCGTTCGTTCGTTCGTTCGTTCGTTCGTTCGTTCGTTCGTTCGTTCGTTCGTTCGTTCGTTCGTTCGTTCGTTTGTTTGTTTGTTTGTTTGTTTGTTTGTTTATAGTCCCACTGAAATGAAAAATCTCTTTTTACAAGAGATACCTGGCCAGGGTAGCTCTCCAAAAATATAAAACACACATGATTCCTCTCAAGACCATGTTGCAGAGTTGGACAAGTCTGTCAAAGCTTGAGGAATACTCAAGAGCATCGATTTGGAAGTTTGCAAATGAGCTGATAGCAAGTACTGAGGCATTCTTTATCCAGTTAAACTTTATACAAGTAAATATACAGTGTTGCTGTCTATGAAAAGTTAATGAAGTCCTACCAACTAGATTATATTGAATATATGGTGAATGAGAGATTTTGTATTTGAAATGAAACTTGATAAAGTTATAATTCAATACATTCATTGCATTTGCTTTAATAAGTTTCAAAAGTAATGCTGCTTTAAAGAAATCCCTCACAATGAAAGTGAAGTGACAAATTTTAACTCATAAAAATGACACTAAAATATGTGGCTCATTTATTTCTACTTTGTTGCCCTCAAGTCATCATGCTTCTTGCAGTACACTCGGTTTGCCACTAGAGGGAAGCAGAGGTCTTCAGCAGAAACCGTTAGTAACACATGTAACAGTGTTGCACAATGTCTTGTTTGAGTTGCATGAGGAGTTTTTTTACAAGTGGGCTATATTTATGCAGTAAAATTACATGAAACATTGATAAATTAGTAATGTTTTTATGGGAAAAAAGAAAAATGGGAGTAATAAATCTATTTTTTGGTCACACAGTGCTTTAATTTATTAAAGATGATTAAAAAATAAGGATTTATGAATATTTGAATTAAAGCTGTTTTTTTTTCTCTGATGTCATGTTCAAGTCACGGTTCTGGTTTCTGTTCTCATTCGCTCACATTTGGGGGTTTTTTTAGGCCCGTCTCAGTTTTGTGATTTGGTTTCTGCTTGAGTAGTTTTAAGTTTATTCTGGTAATCATGTGTTGCGTTTTATTCCATTCTCTCCCCCGTAAGCATGCTTCATTTCCTGCACCTGCTCACATCCTAATTACACTCACTCTACATGCCTGTCTGTCTCCCTTTATAAACACCTGTCTTTCACCAGCTCACTGCTAGTTAGCTGTATGCTTGTCATCTTGCTAGTGCTTCCCTTTCAGTCTGTTTCTCTGTCTGTCTTAATTATTTTGAACTTGGATTTCACCTCTGTCTCACCCTTGTTGGATTATTTGCTTGGATGTGTTGAATCATCTGGATTACAACCTGCTCTGGATTTCCTCGACAGCATCTGCTAGTTTCCCTGTGAGTCAGTTAGTGAGAACATTGTTTTCTGTTATTGTATTTTGAATGAAGGATTGTGGACTGGATTCTCTCACATGTGTGTTGGATTACCTGTGTATGACCTCTGCTTGTTGTCTGACTAAACTGGTCTGCTTAGTCCTACAACAGAGATGTTGTTACTAACGGCAACCTGTTTCACCCAAACCCAAACTTTGTTTATCTGTCATACAGTTTACTTATTAATGCATTTAGGTTCCATCCTGAGCAGCATGGGTTGGTGACAGTGGAAAAAAACAACTCCCTTTAACAGGAAAACTATCTCCAGTAGAACCAGAATGAGCAGTCTTCTGTCTCAACCCACGGAGGTCTGGAAGGACAGGAAGAGACACAGAAGGGTTGGACCACTTGTCGTTTCTATGGAAAGAGAAACAAAGTTAAGAAATAGTTGGTTGTTCTGCATGTTTTTTGTTTTTATTGCATGATTTCTTCTCCTGAGGAAGAGAAAGAGGAGATGGAAACAATCAACTTCCATTATTATTTCTAATTTTTTATTTATTATTTCTATTAATTTTAACCTTAAATAACTTTAAATAAAACAAATGTGACTCAACCTTTGACCTTGGCAAACTGAAATGAAGATTTTCCAATGTGTTAATAAGTTTGAAATACATCCGACGTGTTGCTGAACCTCTTTCAGTGCCAAACCTAGAACTTCCTAACCTCTGTTGTGGTCTAGTTTGTTACTGCTGCAGTCTCTCTTTCTGCAGCTACATCTACTCTCTATTTGCTTTAGTTTCTATTTACCAGAATAGAGTGACAACTTTATCTTTATAGGTCATTACTGTCATAAAAACACATTTTATATTTCCTTTATAAACGTTCAGTTGTACATTATCCATTACTTACTTTCTGAATGCATCATTCATATAATAAACTGCATCATGTTAAAGATCAATTTAGATCGTCTTGATAATTTGAGGTTAATCATAGTTGGAGGTTGTCGAGATCATAAAAAACATCTGTGCCAAAATATTTTCACACACCTAACAGTAAAAGGTGTTGCAACACAAAGGTTATGGCACTAAGAAAGTATCACACCTGTACAAACAGTTCCTGATTGTATGTTTGAAGTATAAACGGAAGGTGTGCATGCTGCTAAAACTGATAATAATTGTTAAATAAATTCAAATTCAAACTTGTTTCCAGCAGGTGAATGTTTTTATTTTAGAAAAAACAGATCATATCTTTGTTTCTGTTTCAAGTGGTCAGTCAGGAAGATTCTACTGTTGTAGTGTCTGCAGTGTTTTATCTTATTTTTTTAGCCAACATCACTAAAGATGTCATTCAAACACGGAATCTTACAGTGAGTGTAAAAAAGCCTGAAGTTTTAACCCTAAATAACATCATAAAGTCCATGTAAAATGAGGATCACAGGTGGCAGTTGGTTTCATCACTCTGCCGGTTTTTCCTGAATTTGAGAAACATTCTGTCACTCGGGAACATGTTTTCCTCTGTTCTGAGTTTGTTTCTTAAAACTTTACGTTGTGGTTACTTCAGCAGAAATGTGATGTTTTATCTGGAAGTGAAAATAATTGATCCCCATATTTTTCTGCTTAGAACTGCAGCTTTACAAACCTAATTGTGGTTAATTAGAAAAATGCATGTCTGTCTCACATTACAGACAGTGCCAGTATCAACTGTCAATAAAGAAGTGCAAAGATAATTGTTTAAGATTAAGTGCTTGAACAGCCAACGGCGTCTCAGAGTATTCTTGTGAAGACCAGTTCTTCTAGGATCCAGTAACACATGCTTGCATCATAAGAAGGATCTGTGCGGAGACCTACATAAACATCTTCATCATAAACCGTTCTGATGTGCACATATGCCTCCAGTACTCTCTGGAAAAATACTATTACACTGCTAGTCCAGCCCGAGGGCATCAGATGGGTAAGTTGTTTTGAGAAGGCAGAAGCAGGAAGAAACTTGGATAAAAAAAAAACGGACCACCCTTTGCTACCATCCATATCATGTCATGTCATGTCAAGGTGCCTTGGCACTTTAAAAACTCACTGACAAGGTTGCGTGTAAAGAAGCATGTTTGAACCAACTTTCAAAGTATCAGAGTTTAGAGCATGTGTTTAATCTTTTTTTCAGATCTGCACAAACTCTATGACAAAAACTATCTATTTATCTGCTCTTTAAAAGAAAACCAGTAGAGCCAGTTCCAAAGTGAACTTCTGCCATCTTAAAAATGTTTCAAAAATATAATCATACTTTTTGTGAATGTGTTTTTCATACTACTTTTCATGGCCATCAGTTTCTCATTACATCACATAGAATTGTATAGCTACTCATCTACATACCAAACAGCAGCTGTAGCACTTCCAATGCAAACTGGGGCACCAACGTAAGGAATATTACAACATTTCTAATATAATAATAGTGTAAAGCAAAATTAGTGGCAGTGTAAAGGTTTTATAAACTAGCATATGCATACCAGACTATACCCACCATTTGGACTATATTAAAAATGGAGAGGAGAAAAGTGTGTAGACAAAGAGAAAAGGAAAGTCAACAGTCTCTGTCTGAGAGAATGGACTTTGAATGTAGAGACTATGACAAGAGAAGCTAGAGAGTTAGTTAATGTGATGCAGAGAAGGAAGGTGGATATGTGTCCAAGAGATCAGACAGAAATATAGCAAGGCCACAAGCTAAGTGTAATGATTTAACCTGTTCTATTATGTTTCTAAAGGAAAGAGGAATAGGGTAGGACTTCTATTGAAAGAGCAGTTTGTTAAAAATGTTCTGGACATGAAAATCCTGTCAGATACGACAATAAAGCTAATGATTTCTTAAACATTGAAGAAAACAGACAAAAAAGAAACGTAGAAGAGGAGACTTTTAGAACTTGTTTACATTCTTAATCCAGCGGAAATATTAAAGTTTCAGGTGAAACTGTGAAACTAAAACTTACTGACACCCCCCCACCCCCACCCCAACACACAATAATTTATACCTTTCAGTGTGGTTTCGAGTTGAGGCAAGTCTAAATACTACTGAAACTTATAGATTTCTTCTGAGGAAAAAGATTGTTTTAACGAAGCTTTTGTAGTAACATGAAGTTATGAATCATAAATTAATTATGTTCTCAACGTGGTAGTTTCTGTTTTTAGGTATAGTTTTGAGTAAGTACACAGCAGTCAGAATTATTTCTGTTTGGAGACATCTGACCTCAATCAGTTGCTGACTAGTTGATACCAGATAGTTTTTCATTGATTTTTATCTAAATGTTTAATTTTAAATGAATGAAAAAAATTAAAGAGTTGAAACTGAAATATGCCTCCATCATGTCTTTATTGCAACAAGCATCAGAAAACAAGAAGTCTAAGTATGAAGCTCAAACCTTCCTCCTACATATACTTACATGTTCTTAGTACCTGACAAGCCATACTATGTTTGGAGTTGTTTTTCAGCCATGTCCCCTTAGCACATCCGTTTCTGTTCTGCAAAGAGGTGACAGTTTCAGAAACTCAAACAGAGAACAACACACACGTGTTATTACACACACATCGACATGAGCTCTCAGCTAATCTTCAGTGAAACTTAAACAAGCAAGGAAATACTTCTTTCAGTCACAGTAAAACAATGCCTGCCACATTAAACTAATGCCTCTTATCTTATAACTTGTATCTTATAACATGTATTTTTATGAGCCTAAGGAGCAACATCATGTGAAAAGATGTAGGAATAGAGTGTGTCCTCAGCTTATATGTTGTAAAGGTGTGGCTGCCTTTCCACAGGAAGTCTGGTAACACATGAACCCTCACAGAAAGGATTGACAGACTGAAAACTTTTTCACAATTTGGTGAGTGGTGGTGCAATTTCACTGGTTAATACTGAAAACAAACTTTATTAATGAAAACATTCTTGACAAAGTCTGTGTGTTTCTCATTAGGTTCCAAACTGTCCCATTAGACGGCGTCTCATACCCAATTTCTTCAAGATCCCTGTTAAATAATGATTTCATCTGATTTTCTTTCTGTCTTTTGCAGGTGGTGCTTTTTTTTAGCAGTGAACATTTTTCTTTATGTCCAGAGATTGAATTTTGAATGTGGAGAGGTCTATAAATGTTTGCATTCATATACTGTATGTTTAAAGGTCCTGTATCATGCTATTTTACAGGTTTCAACATCTGGGATAAGCACAAATACAATAAAATATGGCCTTTGGTGTTGAATAGTAGTCATTTGTCCTGAAATATAACTTACATTATCAAGTTATTCTTTGACCAGGAAGTTAAATGCTCAGTTTACCTAAAAACCTGTAACTCTCACAGCCAAATTCACTGAGACATTTTTAGTAAAATACTACAAATGGTGGTGCTTACTGTCTTGGTCTCTTGCAGCTCGGGGCGTGTGTGTGTTTAATCTGCAGGGGCAGCGCGGACACGCTGGGCACTTCCTGGTGTAACATTGTACGAGTCATTAATTTTAGAGTGTAGCAGCTGCTCAGAGTGCAGGATTCAGGAGAATTACTAAAAAATGTGTGTATTTAACTAAAAAGCATTCTGGGGTCTTTTTTAATGAAATAGCATCACAACAAGGTTTAAAATAGGGATGCACCAATACTGATACTTGTATTGAGTCAGATACCATTCTAATGCCAGAGTCTGCTCCATTCTCTCTCGGGCCGGCTCAGAGACACTGATGCTATTATTACATGTAGAATGGATTACTGTAATGCTCGGCTTTCTGGTCTTCCTAAAAACAATATTTGAGGTCCTTCAGATTTCAGCAGCACATGTCCTGATGAACCAGGAAGTGGGAGTACATTACACTGGTCTTAAAATTACTTCATTGGCTCCCCGTATGTTTTAGGAGCGATTTTAAGTTTCTTTTAATGGTTTTTAAGTGTCTTCATTAACTTGGGCCTTCTTATATTTCCGAACTGCTTTGCATATGAACCTTCTCTGTCTCTGCACTCCTCTGGCAGCCGTTTACTTGTCACCCCCAAAGTCAGGACACACACTCACTGTGTCATCAGTGTTAAAATATCAAGTTAAATCTTTAAAAATATCTCTCTTCTGCTGCAGATGCATCTATAAATCTTGTATTTCCACTTCAGATCACACGTGGAGGTTGTTCTAATCCTTTTATCAACACAAGGATTGCTACACAGGAAGTATCCTGCCTGTACAAACAGCTTCTGTATGTTCACTGATGTTTCAGCAGAAAAATAAACTGAAAGTTGTACCTGCTGCCTCGAGCTACTGAGCTGAAATGATAATAATGGTTAAATAAAGGCTTGTTAGTCGTCCTTAGAACTTGTTCACAGCAGCTGCATGTTTGTACAGACTCAGATGTTGTAAGTTTTATTTCACAGTAGATGCAAATATTGTTTAATGAATTACTCGCCGTTCATGTAAATGAAAATGGTTTTCTATGGTTTGCAGCTTAAAAACATAAAGTTCATGAAACATTAGGAACTTGACAAACTTTCTGCACAATGAGTTTTTCTTGGTTTTATTTTTTTTTGCTGGATTTAGTTTTTTCTACTTCAGATGAGATTAGAAATACAAAGAGAACATTCAAACACTTCAGATAAAATGTCTGTGCATCTCACTATAAGAAATAACCTACTTGAACTTGAAACTTAAACTCTCCCCCTTTTTTTGAAACCACACTGACTTCCTTCCTTCAATGTTTGAGGTGTTAAGGCATCTATCACTAACTGTGTGAACATCTCCTCTGAGGAAAAACAAACCAAAAAAACTGATTTTTTTAAAATGTATTTTTCTGGTAAAATTAACTCAAGCATTATAGACAGGACATGCCCTGAAAGTGGTCCTTTCTGTTTTGTTGTTGGTTTATTTAGTTTTAGGTCGAGTTGTTTCAGACAAACTCAGTGAGACTTTGTTAGTTTGAAGCTGAAGGAACAGACTCTGTTTGCTTAAGATGAACTAATTCTCTGTAAGTTACACAACAGAACTCATTCAAGAACAAATTTCTGCCTGATAAAATAACTGAAAACAAAACTTTTATGACGATATGAGTACGAGCCCGTCTGAATGCATTACTGAAGATTCTTACAGTTGTGAACAAACATTATTTTACAGTTACACAAAGCAGCAGGATGTTATTATAATAAGACAATAGCAACAACATAAATAACCATCTCATCTAAAAGTGATGAGGTGAAAAAATGTAACATTCACCCTAATAAAAACTTTGGTACTATTTTGTTTTAAATGATGGAAATTCCAACATGAAGTAGCTCAGAGTGGATTAGCTGCTTGTTTTATCCCTCATGCTTGTAAAGATGGATCTGACTGCTGAATTCTGCAGTAAAGAAGTTTTCTACTTGTAATTACTCCACATTGTACTAATAGGATGTTATAAAATCATTGTACAGGAAACTAGCCTTTCAAAATAAAACAAAGGAAAGAAAATTTCTAACAGCAGATGTTTAAATTGAAACAGGAATTTAATTTGAGACAGGAAACAGAAGTTAAGGTTTAGATTCAGTACTGAACCATCAAGTTTACTAAAAATAATCCAAAAGTTTTACATGGTCAGACCATCAATCTCTTCTGTGGTTCTAATTAGAATGTGAAATATTTTCTGTAGCCACTGAATGAAACTTTGCTCTTTAGAAGCCACAAACAGACAGAGTAATAACTAACAAAGAATGAACAGGGACTGACTGCTTGTGCAGTTTGTAACAAACATTATTTATACAGTTCAGTTTCAGCTCCTCTTCCTCCCCCCCCCCCTCTTCATCCTCCTTGTGTTTCAGCTGCTAACCCAAAAATGTGTCTATTCAAAGTTATGGCATTATCAATTTAGTTTCTCCCTTCCTCATCCCTTCCAGCTCCAAACTGGATTGGGGGGGTCCTGCATCTGTCCTGCATCTGTCCTGCATCTGTCCTGGAGAATCGTGTCTACTGAG
Source organism: Pachypanchax playfairii (assembly GCA_006937955.1). Taxonomy (NCBI): domain Eukaryota; kingdom Metazoa; phylum Chordata; class Actinopteri; order Cyprinodontiformes; family Aplocheilidae; genus Pachypanchax; species Pachypanchax playfairii. The sequence goes on along the minus strand of SSNP01000003.1, from coordinate 8,738,661 downwards.
TGAGAAGATAAAATCATTGTGGGTGGGGGATTTACATCAGATGTTGTTGTAAACTTTTCTATTTTCCACTATACTGCATTATTTATTTACTTATTTATTTATTGTTTGATATATTTATTTAAGTAATAAAGTCCATCTGATCTGAATGTGACCGCCGTTCTTTTTACTCCCGACATGCTGCTTTTATTGCAGCTGTAGATGACTCTGCAAAACTGAAAGGTGAAACTGGGAGGAGGAAGAGAAGGAGGAAGAGGAGGACGAGGAGCGGCTACACAGTCCTCGATGCACCATTGACGCATAATGATGAGCTGCTCTGCTTCGATGATGAATGTTTCAGCGATGGAGCTTCTTGTTTGTCTTTTTGTCTTGATGTTGTCTGGAAACGCGTTTGGTGGTGAGTTCGGCAAAAAGAATTCATTTATTTGATCTGTCTGTCGCTGTTGCTAATATAATTCACTTTAATCCGAAAGGTTTTATATGTTTAATAACAGGTTGCTGAAGTTTTGTCAGGCTGTGGATCGATACTGTAACAGTTATAACAAAATAAACATAATCAGCTTCCACAGTTAAAATGGTGCGTGTATTTACAGTGTTTATGTCACTAATGTCGAGATCTTATTTAGTTTGATGTTGAGTCATCTGGCCCAGCTGTCAACGAGCGGCGCGCGCTGCGTCTTTACATCATCTCTGTTCCCAGAAGCAGCAGCTATGTGCCATTAGTTACTGATTAATGTAAATGATCTACCAGAGGCTATTATAACAATCTAAAACAGTAAAACAGTAAAACTTGGTGGACGGATGTATTTTATTTCTGCTGCGTCAGATTTTCTGCTGCTGAGAATCTTGAACAGATTTAGTTAATCCGTGTGATCTGTTTTCATTAACAGATAATATGAACTTAAAACTGTCGCCAGTTTGTGCTGCTCAGGATGGAAGAAACTGATGGTTCAATCAGCTGCTTTCTTTATTACTAATTATTATTTTGTAATTGAATGCATCTGATTAGCTACTAATTACAACTGATTGAGATGTTTTCATGAAGTGAACTTTACATCTGGGATTGATGTTTCTGTGAAGTGCCTTTTATTATGAAATGGTGTTTTATAAATAAAATTAATTGAACTGAGACACAGCAGTAATACTAGTTGATCCTATTGAAATCTGACCTCAGATTTTTTATGCCCTTTAAAGTGAACCAGAAAAAGACACCTTTCACTTGGATTTGTGCCACCCCCCCCGTTTTATTATCACTTTCCAGAAATACCTGTTTGTGTTGCAGCATTTATGTGGGCGGGCAGATTGAAAGATAAACATAACAGAATCTTTAAAAGATTCATGCACCTATATTTTCCCTGTATTTACACTTCAGCAGTTTGGAACAAAGTGATGAAAAGTTAAAGCCATAAATATTGTGAATGTGTTGATACAGCAGTGGCGTGTGGAGTCTGATGTGCAGTTATTCAATCACTTATTATCTTAGTTTTGTTTTGGCATGTAAAATTCCACATTTTGCTGTTTATGTGCAACATCACTATATTTTTTTGTAATTAGTTAATTGTTTAACAATATGTTAGGTAAGAGCTTTTTAAGGTCCCCCCAGATTCTAGACACTGAAGATACTGATGTGCTTCTTAAAAACACTTAAAAATTACTTTCATTATAACTTAAGTGCAACTCACCCCCCGCCAGAGTATAAACCTCCTCACATTTCCTTTTAAAAGATGCCTCAAAGACAGGCGTTGCCTGGTGTACCAGTGAACACTTGGGGATAGCTGCACTGTTGCCTTGCAGCAAAATGTTTTGGGTTTAAAAACAGCTGGGACCTTTCTGCATGCAGTTTGCATGTTCTCCTCGTACATGTGAGCGTTTTCTCCGGGACTCTAGCCTCCTTCAACAGACCAAAAATATGCTGAAGGGAAATTAGTAACTATAAATTGGCCCAAGGTCTGTTTTTATGTGGCCCTGTGACGGACTGGACCTGTCCAAGTGTAGCCCCGCCTCTCGCCCAATGACAGCTGGCGTTAAACACCAGCTCTACACGACCCTGAACAGGAACAAGTGGGTTTAGTTAATGACTAAGTCTAATCTTATAATATTAGATTTTTTTCCCCTTCTTCCTGAATATGTTCATGAAACTTGTGCCACTGCACGGATGTATTTTATCTGATGTACAGTGGTGTGAAAAAGTATTTGCCCCCATATAGATTTCTTTAGGTTTTGCCTTCTTTTCATACTTTGCATTTGCAACTGAGAATCTTAAATAGGCCCTTCCATTAAAAACGGTTGTTCTGAGGTTTCTGTTGAATATTTTAGCTCCACAGATGTTCTTACCTTCATAGTGGGTGTGAAAACAGGTCAACAACTTCTCTTTCAGTTTTAATCTCTCAAACTATGCAGGTGGCGATAACACCCGAGTTCTCCTGAGTCCAAATGGCCTGTATCTGTTTTGTCACAACTCCTTTGCTCATTAATAGCATGCTGCTGGCTAAAAGCTGTAGCATAAGATGTAGCAAACAGGAAGGGAGAACGTCTGATATTTTGTTGAACCTTTAATACATTTTGAAGTCATGTGAGGGCAGGAGAACCCCTTGGAAACACCATGTGTTCACTGTTAAAAAAAAATGAAGTTAAAAAGTATAAATAAATCATGAGATTTAAAAGATCTGTATTTAAAATGTGTTTCTGCTTCATCTCGCTACTGAATTTCACAAACCAAGTCACATTTTCACATTTTTCTGGTGACATGTTAAAACAAGTGACACGTGTCTTTCTTTGGAATAAATGTTATAAAAAAATGTATTTCTCCATCTGTTAATAAAATTCTGGTTTAGAGTGATATTGAAGAGTGTTACTAACTTTATTAAATGTATTTTTGTTTTATAGATCCTCCTCTCACCTATATGACAGTGAAAGAAGGTGATGATGTCACTCTGTCTTGTTACCTCGGAGAAAAAGCTAATGACAAGACTTATGACTGGAAAAAAGATGGAGGCAGTATTCCTGAAAATACAAATTACAGGTATCTCAAACCTGGAAATCCACTGGAAACCCGTGATGCTTCTATTATAATCAGCTCCACAAAGTTGTCTGACACTGGAATATACACATGTTTGCTTGTTAATACAGCACTTAATCAACTAACACGTTCCAACATCAATCTAACTGTTGGTGAGTATTTTTACTGAAGAGTTAAAACATTTATTTACAGAAGAGACTCGTTCATATGTCCCAGATGAATGTGAGTCAGATTAACTTAAACAGAATAAAATCTCTAACATGGATTTGATCAAATGACAAACTACAGAATAACTTCGTCATTTATATAAAAGCACTTATTCAAAACCTTTACAGGGAGATTTCTAAACAAACAGCAGTTTGAAAAGGCAAAGAGAAGCACAGAGTGAGACTTGATACAAATACAGATTTACAGAGTTTTATTCTGAGAGAACAACATGTAGAGAACCAGAGGAGTCTAAACATATAGCTCATCAGCTTTAGAACATTTATGGTCAGATCTTTGCTTCTGGCAGTCACGTTGTAACATTTTCTTCTTACTTTGAGTTTCTTCTCAGATTTGTGGGTTTTTAAGGAATTCTGTTTAATTTTCTGGTTAGTTTTCATTTTCAAAGGCAGATTTTCATTGAAGGCAAAATTAATTAACAATAATAGTATTGTATTAGAGGAGACCTTCACGGTTAGATTTATCAAAGCTACAGCTGGTCAGTGACTCAGACACATCAGGATTGTGATAATCCACGTGTCTCCTGAACATACAAAAGACATTCAGATCCGACGTGAACCAATCTCTTCTGTAAAGAAACTACAGTGTTTATAACATTTTATTTTTGCTTCTGTGTTTTATTTTATAGATAAACTATTAATAAACTTGACAATTGACATAAACTGCTGTTTAACACATCTGTGTTTTCTCTTTTAGAGTGTATCTTAACCTCTTAGGGCTGAACACACTCATGCAGACCTGAGCAGCTTTATACCAGCAAGCGTTTACATTTTTCATATTTAAAGCCATTGAAAAGTAATGTTACATATTTCTTATTGTTTTGAAGTAAAGTTTTTGATGTTTCCTGTTATGTGGTAGACTTAAATTTTACCTCAACACAGAAAATCTGTTACAGAATTCAGTGAGAAAGAACTGATGCTTTTCTGTTTGTGTCCTTTTCCAGGTAGTTTAAAATGAAGTAAATTGTTATAAAATAGGCACATCAAGCTGAAATTCACAGAACACCATGTTTATTTTGTCTAGAGTATGTGTGCCAGTTTTTATTCTGATAGGGTGAAGTAGCTTTCTGATATATCTGAAAGTGCAGCACAAAGCATCTCCAGCAGATGGCCACAGTGTTAATCAAGAATATAACGAAATTCAATAAAACTATAATAAATCTTGTTTAAATAATTTTGAAATGTCAATTTATGTTACTCTTAACTTTTAAAATGTTATTTTAAATATTTATTTAAAGATTTGTGCATTTCTTGTTATGAAACTGTGCATTATTTGTCAGATAAAAGCAGTTTAAGCAATTTATTTCTTTATAATTATATCTAACAACCCGAGTATTGTAACTTCCGGTAATAAAAAGGTGCGTGTTTCTATCGGCAACAAGTTCCAAGAGTTTTGAAGGGACTGACTTTCTATTGGATGGAAGCAGCTGTCAATAAAGGTGAAACACAGGTCGTGTAGTGATGCTGTTTTGTGATTGGCTGTTGTAGGTAAAAAGGCAGTTAAATGGTTGTTATAGTTTAAAGGTAGATGCTGATTGGTTTGTTTAGTTCCTGGGTGTTTACTGATGTCAGAAAGGTTAAACGTCACTGGTCAAATCTTTTGTCAATAGTTTTCAATTGGCTTAAATTTTGTTGTTTACAAAGTTTTCGAACAGCTGAAAAACTAAACAAGAGGATTAATTCAGATTTGATCAGGTAAAATTAATTTTCTACTGGTTTTATATGAGTTGAATATATTTATTAGAGTGTAACACGTTAAAACGAGCCACAGTTTATATCGAATATCTGTATATTTACCAACAAATACGTCTTTAACTTTGTTCAGACACGTTGGAACCACAACATGCTAATTATTTACAACCGTAACAGAAAACATTAATTTTACTCTGTAACAGATTTTTCACAATAATTTTGGACATTGTTTTTTGAAATAACATTCAAGGTTTCAGACGAGGCCTATATGAGTTTCCGGTCGTTACCGATTGAAGTAAAAACACGCTGTAAATATTTTTTATGTATGTTCACACGAAAATATTGGGTCGCATCCAACCTCCGAATTTTATAAGGTTAAAGGACAGAACAGACAAGAAAATCCCAGGTGAGTTCCGATTCTGATGACGTTACTATGATATCACCTGTAAATTTTGTTAAAATCAGTGAAACAACTCACTATCGGCTTTTATACATTCATCAGTTTTAGTGATTTGAAATAGTATGTAATATAGGCCTAAATTACTTTATAAAGACAATTAGTTTTTTAAATCTTCATTGTTCCAAAACGATCTCAGACAATTTAGGTTCGGTTTTTGTGTGTTTATGTGTAATAATGAATTAAACCAGATATAATAATTGATCTAAAATAAAATAATTACTTTGGTTAGAAACAGGTGTGTTAATATTCCAGGCTAATCTCGTTCTAATGATGTAATTGATTTTTATATAGATGTTTCTCTGTGAGAATTTATCTTCGATAAAAAAAACAAAAACAAAAAAAAAAACATTTTTCTAGTGAAGTTTACAGATTTGGATCTGAAAAAAATAACTTTTAAAGAATATAATAATATTTTAGATTTATATGAAACTGGTTCATGATTATTTTGATGAACTTTAGAAAGTAGTTCATAGTTTTTGATATTCTTATTTTTCTGACTCATTTTTTTGCAGCTATATACTAAATTTCAGAGAAACTTGTTAAATACTGAGTTACAAAAGATCATTCAGTTGTTATTTAGTGTAAATAAATTACAAAGGTGCTTCTTTTTAGCAGGGATGTAACTCTAATAAATCTATGATAAATTAATTGTATAGAATCAGAAGTAGTTTCAGATTGTGATGATGTGGACAAGTTAGTCTCAGTCTGGTTTCTTTAACTGAAGCTTTTACACCTTAAAGTGTGAAATGTTTGAAGATTCTGGGTTGCAGATTGAACCACAGTGACAAAGTATTTGGGAAGATTCCGACCAAAAAAGAAGTTTTGGGTTTGGATCTCCTGTGTGAGTCTGATGGTCCATGCTGGTCTGTCTGTGTGTTAGCTCTATATTGAGGTCACCTGACGTCCCACATCACTACAAGATACAGTTAGAACAGATCAAACATTACGGACTCCTAAGGCTGAGACATAAATAATTATCTGTAGCTCTTTACTGTAAATACAGTTTGGTGTGATGTGTGTCAGACATCCTGAAGATCTGCTGAGTTACTTTATTAAACACTGTAATTGTTATGAATAAGGGAAAAAAATCTGCTTTTAATTTCTAATCATACAATTAATCTATTTATTTATCTTTACAGGCACATGTCCAAAGCCAACTATCAAAATACTCAAAAAGAAGGATGAGTTTGTGCTGGAGTGTAAGGCTGAAGGAGCTTTTCCAGAACCTGAACTGGAGTTACAGAACAGTAATAATGTCACAGTTTCTACTGAATATAAATACTTTGAAAGTGGAACAATCATCCTCCAAACTGCTGTTAACAGAACAGACGACTATCACTGTGTTGCGAAGCAGCAAAAAATTTGCCATAAAAAAATTTCAGAATCAACACATGTGCACGTGCCTGGTAAGTTTTTTCTTTACTTTCATCTTTTCAATTTGGAGTTAAATGTGTCTGCAGGTCTGATCACTGGGAATTAAGAGATAAATAAATAAAATGTGAAATCAAAATCAAAGTAAAGAGAATCGTTTTTAGGGACCCAAGGGGGATATCCAAATCAACACAGAGACGATGTGAGGAACAAAAACTTTGTCAAAGAGTAAAAATCCTTCTTTTGACAGAAGAGGAGAGAATTCCAGTTATAGCAAAGTGGCTGATGAGCATCTTCAGTTTGTTCAGTCTGTTAAATTTAAAGAGAAATAAACTGAGTCTAAATGAGTCTGACAGGTTTCACTCTGTGTAACTTTATTATGATTTTCTTGATGTGTATTTATTAAAACAAAGAGACTCAGAAGTGACGACAGCTCATCCAGGATTTTATTCACTTAATCAGAATGTCGACAGTCTTCCAACATCATCTCAAACAAATTAAACTTTACAGATTCTGACATGTTTTTATAGTTTTTACATGTTTATTAGGATGTTAGTGGAACCAGATCACCATGTTTTCATTACAACATGTTTTATAAGTCACAATATTCTGATGTTTCTCTGGAAGATTCCACTGACCTTTAACAAGAACATCAGAGTTACAGTTCAGCTGATTTCCTCCATTCGTTTTATAACAAACACTTTATCTGACTACGATCCCAAGAACAAGAACCATCAGTTAAATATAAAATAATGTTTGTAACAATACTTTAATTATAAAAGGAAGGTTGATTTCAGTTAGAATAAAGATAATGAGCAACAATATGGTTGGAATCTCATTTTAGAGTCATGATAAAGAGTTAAAACATCAAATAGAACATCTGGATTCATGTTCTCACCTCCATGTTGCTGACAGCTTGAGGCTCAACTTCTTACATTTACTCTCATTATTATTCATTATATTTTATAAGTAGGAACTGATAAAAATCTAAATATCTGAATACATCTGTTGTGTTTGTATTTTCAGCCAAATAAACTAAAGTAAACTAACGTTCTCACATTATTTACAGTCTGTGAGTGAAAATAACATTAACTGTTAATCTATTAAACTTGATGTTTACACATCAACAGCTGAGTTGAATCAGTACCAGTCCAGTAACACCTCCATAGACCTGTATCTACATGTTCAGGTCAAAAACCAAATCTGTTTAAATATCTTATCAAACAAACAGATTTCTTCTTCACTGTTTTCAGTCAGTTTTCCTTCAATATTTCTTCTAATTTTAGATGTAATTTAACTTGTTCATGTATGAACATTCTTGTTAATTGTTGAATTTTCTTCACATTAAATGTAAATAAACTTGCTTAAAGATTCCAGTTTAAGTTAATCACAGAGTTAAACTGAGGTCTGTGATTCCACATTAATCTGATGATGAAGACAACGTGGAAAGATGTAGATATTTAAATTAATCAGATGATGGACACAGATGAATGTTTTATAACCAAACTTCACTAAACTACAGACAAACCCAGAAACAATCTGAATCTTAGTTCAAATTAACACTAAGAAACAAAATAATACAAAAGATAATCAGTAACGAAACTCAAACTCAAAATGAGTAAATGATAAAATATGCTAGTGATCATCTAGAAGAGAATCAGTTTGTCCATGTGTCATCAGAATAAATCAGAACATTCTCACTGATAATTCTGTTTATGAGGCAGGTTGTTCAGGAGCTTCAGGTCCATGTCTGCAAATAGTTCTTTCAGTTTTTATTGGAACACAAATAAAAGAACCACCATCTTTAAAATACCAAATTATAAACATGAAGCTCCAGACGTCAGTGTGATCTTACAACATGGTTCTAAAACTTATAAAGAATAAATTACAAGTTACAACCAAACTAATAAGATGCTGCACATTATTTCCATCCAGTAAAACATCTTTAGTTTTCAGATCTTTTCATCTTCTAAAGTCTGAGTTTGTTGATCAGATTCTCTGGTTTCTTCACTAAGTTCTTTCCTGTAACTCACTGAAGCTCCTGTTATAATGAACATACAATATTTAGTTTTTACTTGCGTCTCCATCAGAAATGATGTTTGGACTTTGAGAACATTGTATAAAGTGATGAAGCAGAATATTAGACGTGTAACGGTAATATAATATTTTCTATTTGTAACTGATCAACATGTTCCGTATAACTGAATTCATCTTGAATCACATAAACATCATGTCAGTCGTGAGTGAAGCAGTTCTGTGAGAGTGAATCATTTAATGATGTTCCAGATGTTTCTGATAATCACTCACTGACCTCCTGCCAGTTAAATATGATCCATGTTCTAGTTACATTCACCCTCAAGTCTACAAACACAACAGATTCCAGCATGTTGTTGTTTTTCTGTTTGTTGTGAATGCTGTGTGTGCAGGTTGGCTAAATAATCAGGCTGTAGAATGCTGGAGTCCAAACAGTTTGAGGACTTTATATTAATAGTATAAAATGTACATTTTATACAGATGAAGGTCTGAAAATAACTGAATAAACAAACATCAGTCTCGTTTCTGAGATGAAACTCAACTTAAAGATTCTGAGTTGCTGTTTGTTTGTTCTGATCAAGAAATAATGTTGAATTTTAGATTTCAGGAACATAAATTATGTTGTTTTGTGTGTTTAATCCTTTAGATATCAGAGAGTCTGAGTTTTACATTCACTGTTTGTGTTCTGTTTCAGAGAAACCCACTACAATGAACTGGAGTTTGATTGGGGGTGTGTTTGCGGGTGTGATAGTAGTTGTGATTTTGATTGTGGGAGTGCTATGTCTTGCCGGGTACCGTTGCAAAATAGAACGGGTAAGTTTAATGATTGTATTGTATAAACTGTTAAGCAGTTCACATCCCATGTTTAATTGGTAACAGTTTAGATATAAAATATGAAACTTGACACTTTATTATTAAATGTCAGATTTTCAGTCTTATAATGGGACATAAAATATACAGACATACAAACTTAAACAACAAACACTCACTACAGAAATACTTCTGTTAAGATTCATTCCTCTTCTTTTGGCTGAAGGTTCTCAGATGTTTCAGTGTGAGGGGAAGAACATACATTTGTTGCTGTTAATCATGATCAAGATGTTTATATATAACTCTTAAGAGTTTTTGATACAACAATATTCAGTTATACACAAAGGTTTTCTTTTCTCCGGAGTTTTAGATGTTTCAGTGTGTGTAGATTTGAGTCTCTACATGCATCAGTGTGTCTAAGTACACGCCTATTTGTATGTATGTCTGTGCTCACGTGTGTGTGTATATATATTGGAACTCCCAGAGAATGTGTGTGTGTTTGTGTTTATGTATGTGTTCATGTGGAATAAGTGCACAGAAAAGGTACAGTGTAGCTAGAATGTTGTTTTAACCGGCCACCAGCTGAAAGGGCACCAGAGTGCACCGGGTCCAAACACCAGGGAGCATAGCAGCCCCAAGCAGACCAGCAACCGCTGGCAGGCACAGAAAGCAGCCACAGGCTCAATGCAGGGAAGATATCCACAAATGAGCAGAGTAACTCCAGCCCCCAGCAGGAGGGCTCCCCAATAGGACACAGGCCAAGGAGCCCAGAACCCTGCATGTTGACCCTGCCCCAAGCATAGGTCCAGACCAGGGCTCAGCGATCCCAGGTGTCAGACCCGGTGTCTGTGTCAGCACAGCAGAAGCAGACCCATACCCCAACCCCCTGCACAGCAGTAAGTAGGAGGGGCAGTTATGATGGAGCCCCACAGAGAGGTGGACCAGTAAAGAGAGCAGGTTAGGGGCCCCTATCCGTCCTCAGACCAACCCCCAGAGCCACAGGCAGTCTGAGCAGTCCAAAAACCCAAGCAGCTGGTCAGGAGCCTACACTACCACAACAGCAGCCGGACCCCACACAGTCAAACTGAGGCAGGCCACACCCACACCAGGACAGTCAGCAGCATCCTCCATCACCTAGAGGCAACGCCCATCCCACAGCCACGCCCAGACAGTCTAGAACCTGCAGCAGAGGCTGTGGAGGTGGGCCCCTTAACACCCCATTCACCTGTTAAGCATAAGGAAGTCATTGTGCACTCTCCCCCACCACCAAGCTCCATCCCCCCAAAACCCTATAGTGTTATATAATAATGGCTGGGCACTGAAGAGCAGCAGGGTTTCCCCACACCGTCTTACTAATTTTACTTTTGTTTCTACCAGAACAGACATACTGTAGATCTGTGATTGATCTTATTTATCTGATATGGAAAACTTCCATTTGTGTATTTCTAAATAAAATGACGGATTTATTTTAGTATATTTGTTATTCTCTCTCTTTTTTTACAGAATCCAAAACACCAGCTAGTTCAAAGTGCATGAGAAGATTGAGCTTTAAGCATCCCAACTTTGACAAACCAAATCATCACATTTTCTAAAACTTTCCTCACCATAAACAAATATAATCTCAATGAAATATTGAATTTTTTCATGTGGTGTTACAAAAAAGATAGATTTGAAATTTTCCAAATCTTAAAGACCCACTCTGATAATTTTTTGAGCTATTTTAAAATGTCTCAGTGGTCTTAAAATTCCGATTATGGTGTTTTTACCCAAAATCCCAAAACTTGTGCCGTTTTCTAGGACGTTGTTTCTGCATAGTGACAGTAGCTCTTTATCAGTTTGCCTCTGTGCTGTTGGCGGAACCGTTGGTGTGAAGGATCCCCCACCCCGTCAAAACAACCAGCTGTTAAACAGCAGAACAGATTTGCTGCACTGTCAGAGGACCCTGGATCTCTGTCTGACGACCACCCATCCCAAGGAAGAGACGAGAGGACTGCGGACGTATCAGAGAGAGGAAGGCCGCAGAGAGAGCTAACGAAGCTAAGGTCTGGGCCTGTTAACCTGATCATCGGAGATTCCTCAATCAGAGATATTCGCTGGATGTGTGGAAGAAATACAAAAGTCCTCTGCTTTCCTGAAGACAATGTGAGAGACATGCAAAGGAGGATCATTAAAATTGTGACTGAATTTCCAACTGTGAAGAACATCGTCCTCCACACAGGGTTTAATGACGTGTCCAAGGAACAATCAGAGATTCTGAAACGGGATTTTACTGAACTGATGAGCACAGTGAGATCTCTGGATGCTGCTGTTTATATTAGCGGGCCTATTCCACCATCAAGATCAGGGGATTTATTATTTAGCCGGCTGCTGGCGCTGAATAAGTGGCTCTCATCTGCATGTGTTGACAACAAACTGCCTTTCATTGATAACTTCAACATCCTCTGTGAGCGGAGACACTTTTTTAAGGCAAATGGCTTCTGTCTGAACAAGCCAGGAGTTAAACTGCTTGCCTCAAACATATTTCACCACCTACGTCATCGTACTGTACTCTGTTCCAAAACAACAGCGATAAACCATGAGCTATCTGGAAGGACAGATAAACAGAGGCAAGAAACTCTACCTGCGCCCAACAGCACACCCAACCAGGATACCCCCCCTCCTCGTTTTCCCCCCCCTCCCTCCCCCCCCGACCCCAAAACCCCTGCATCCCCCTCCTTCACACACCTGAGATTTACAAAAGAAATGATGCAGCGTGTTGACCTTGCCCTTCGTTCGACACCTCNGTGCTGTGGGCGGAACCGTTGGTGTGAGGTATCCCCCCTCCCCGTTGCTGAGAGCGCTCTGTTTATGCTAGCTCTACTTGCACAAATCCATCCAGTCTCTTTTAGATCCATTTTTGCGTCTGCTACTGATTCAAATACTCAGAATTGCAATTTTGAGCTTAATTTTCTTGAGATCTGTCCTCTAGCATCAGAAAAATGCCACAAGAACATGTTAACAACATTAACACAATTTTCATCAGAGTGGGTCTTTAAAGCTTTTTAATGATTTATTTACATTTGGGGTTGTTGTTTTTTATTTTATTTTCTTGAGCAGCACAATTTGTTTCTGAACCATAAAACCCAAAAAATGTCAAAAATATTAGAAATGTTTTATAATTTTCTAAATGAGCAAAAACAAACTTCAACAAATCAGTTTAGTGTTTTGTCTAGATTAGTAATTTGCGATCAGGTTTTGTTGATTCTAAACATGAAATTTTGTGTCTAAAAGTAAATCTAAAGACGACTGACTGAAATGTGAGAATCTTTATTTAAGTTGTACATTGAATCATTTAAATAGTGAAAACATGAAGTGAGCAGCAGTCGCTGCAGTTTCACTTGGTTTTATGGATCATGAGTAATTTAAACCTTCAAAAGAGTCTAAAGTATTTTATCATTTTACCTGGTTTGTGTTTCTTTGGTTTATGTAACATGATTCTCACATTTTAAAATGTTGTTACTTTAAACAGAAATATGTTAAATGTTAATATGATGAACGAAACCATGTTAACTGTTGTATTCATGTCTGTTCAGATCTTTTAGTCATAGAATTTATCTGTAATATATTGTTTTATTTTATAAATTCCTAAATATGTTACAATAATTATTATAAGTAACGATTTAACCTTTAAATGGCGATGTTTTTTTATTTATAGAGCTGAATAAAAATGTGCAGCAGGTCTGGATTGAGGCAGCAAGCAAATATATAATATCCATGTTTTTTTATGCAGATTTATTATTCTGCACTTTATACAGGTTCAGTGTTTCATCCATCAGTCATACACCAACCCCTCTCACTCAGGTCAGCTGATCAGCTGATCCTGAGTCCTGGTACAAAACATAAACTCAGAGATTGTGTTTTCACTGCAGCAGCTCCCAGATTGTGGAACGATTTACCTTTAGAGATCCAACAGGAATCTCTCGTCTCTGGCTTTTCACCCCATGTGAGATGATGTTTTTAGCTTTTCTTAATTTGATTGATTTTATGCTTTTATATATATTTTTTTACCAAGCTGTTTTTTGTGTGAACATGGGTTGTTTTATTTTTTAATGTATCTACTGTACAGCCCTTCTGTCCAGTGTTATAAAGTGCGTTATAAATAAAGTTGAATTGAATGTTCTAAACAGGATCTGAGCTATTCATTAAACTGAACTCTTCTACACAAACAGCTTCAGTGTTTTTACTGTGATGCTCAAACTACCAACACAACTGGGACCTGAACCGTGTTTCAACTTCAGCCTGATGGTTTTTACATGTTCATAAGAACCCAAAATCTACACTGCTGATATAATATTACTGTAACATCAATATAGAAACATGAAGAGAGTTTATTTCTAATTATACAGTGGGTTTACTGTAATGCAACTGAAAATGATGTTAATAGTTCTGGCTCTTTTTTTTAAAGCCATTAACAATAAAAACATGAACAATAAATACTTAAACCCTGAAGTTAAAAAAAAGTTCAAATCAAAGTCGATAAGACGTGACTGTTTAATCTTGGTCATTATTTATGAATTCACCACACAACAGTTTGTTTAGTGAAAAGAAAAAACAGTATTTACACCTGCTGTCATACACATTACAGTTTATATTCATGCTAACACAGTCAATACGTTTATATACAGGAAATAAACATTAACATCATCATACAAATAAAAGTCAATGTTTTAACTCAGTCTGATTTCTCATTCATCCAAAACATAAAACAAAAATTAACAAGTGAAGCAGGTCAGACTGTCTGTCTCCATGGAGATGTCTCACCATCAGGACAAAAATCAAACCCTCAACCCTCGCGTGCAAATAAAAATAATATGGAAATCTGACTTAAGAGTATCAGACAGTTTAAATAAAAATAATTTAGAGGATGTTGATAAAAACTTGCTGTCTGTGTTCAGTACTAATATATAAATATTTTATTATAAATCCTAAAGTCACATGTTCTAAAGAATTTTCATAATAAATGCTCAGCTGAAATATAACTAAGAATATTTGACTCTTAGTAAATGTAATAAAACCAGATCAGATGCTGTAAGTAGTTTCTGTCCATCCCATAATCAAAATAACAAGTTTGACCTTTCAGTGACCCCCATCTCACAGGAAGAGAAATCTGAGTCATACATTTCCTGAAACATGTAAATCTACATGTAAACATTTAGTTGGTGCATTTCTCGCCTGCTGCAGAGCTCAACTCACATCAACAGTCTGTAAAAACTAATAAAAAAAAACTGGATTATCTGAAACTTCCAGTTATTCTTAGAATCATTCTGTGTTTCTGTTAGAATGAATCCAGTGGAGCAGGTTGGTTCTGTAACTGTTCTCATACAGCAGGAAACAAACAGGCTTCATTTAGCTTGAACAGGTGAGTAAAGCAGCATACAGAGTACTGCAGCCTTCAAATCAGTGGAAACAACAGCATCACAAGAATAAATGAAAACTGGAAACATATAAACAGAAAACAAGATGATTGAAGGAGCTGATGGCAGAACCAACACGTTTCACTCAAATCCATCAGTCCATGTTTCAGTCTGTGGCCTGATGCTTAAAACTCAAAGAAAACAGGAGACAGTAAATTTATGCTGCAACTGAATATTACGAGCAGTGAGACGATGGTTCAGAGACAAAATAACAGAGAAAACATCAACAGTGAACTCAGAGGATCCAGTTCACGGTGGAAAGATCTGATCCAGCATCAGTCAGAATATGACGAGCACTTTAAAGTTACCAGCTGTTCACACTCCAGTTCTGTTTATTTAAACCAGGGAAGGACTAAATGATTCGAGGCTGACGGCAAGCAGACAGTCTGAGCTGGATGTTACAACACAAACATTATTAAACACAAAGTAAAACACAAACAATATCTTATACAACACATTTGAAATCTTGCAGGTATAAAATCATTGTTGACAGAAAAAGTTACTTTTCCTAAACTACGAGGACGTCAGTGCACAGTTCATTAGTTCTTCAGTGCTTCCTGGTTCTCTGTTCCAGCTTTAAATATCATTAAACAAACATGCATATAAAACAGGACCCTGGTTAAAAATGTTCAGATGCTCTTTACTTTCATAAAAAATGACAAAAAGTTTTTGTTTATTGTTGTTAATATTATCTGAAAACTTCGTCCCTGGACAAACTCTAATACTATGTGGCCAAGTTTAATCCTTAAATACATCTTTCATTTTAATGATCTCAGCATCTGAAACATGACGTCATTAAAACCTTTCAGAGTTTAATGTGTTACGTCGTCTTTCCAAACAAGTGCACGTCTTCAAGCAGCAAATCGTAACTCAGGATTTCGATTCCTAAACGTTTTCTTGCATATTTCTACACTGATTTCACCTTCAGTCAAAAGAATAATCAATAAAAAATAAATTATAAACCTCTATATACTGTTTAACATTTATCTACATACCAATGTAAAAAATACTTCTCAGTTCCATCCAGGCCGTGATTTGACTGTTAAAGATTTAACAAACCTGTTTATTTGTTTGTTTGTTTGTTTGTTTGTTTGTCTGGTTGTTGTTCAGAGCTCATGTGGAGAAAACAATCATCATGTTCTCTGCTTTTAATTTGTAAATACATTAAACTACTTTGCAACATGCTTTATCTACAGCTAAATTATTTAACTGTTTAATCTGCTTTATATTTTATTTGCTTAAAATTTATATAAATATTTGAAGGAATAAATCTTTTATTTTGGTGCTTTGTAGTTTTATCAAAGTGCCGTTTGTTTTAAATGTTGGAGTGAGGTATTAAAAGATGAGAATTACTGTGCAAAGTTTTTACTAAGAATTCCCTCCTCAGTAAAATGATGATTAATATTATCAATGAAAATAAAAACAAAACAAGGTCTGTGTAAAACTTTTAACTAAGATTTGATCATAACGAGATCAGAACTCAAGGCTCCTGGTACCATGAAGAAGAATTTTTCCGATGTGAAGCGCATGCAGCTGGATCACTGAACATGACGTGGTTCCTGCAGAACATCTGATGAAAATCTGAATGTTTCTCAGTGTTTCTTGATCATTTAGTTTCATTTTGTCTCTTTTCTTTTGAAGAAGAAGAAGTTTGTTGATGTTTCTACAAACCATCAGCTGATTTCAGCTCACTCTTCACTGATGCCGTGCTCCCACGCCACTTTAGCTTGTTCTTCCTTGGTTGCAGCGATTATGGGCTGGGAGATCTTGCGTGGCATGGGCCGGGGAGCAGGAGGGGGTGGTGGTCCAGACTGGGTGATCAGGGGGTCTTCCTCGGGGATACAGCCTTCCCTGAGGTAGGGTTTGGGGGGCAGGGCTGGAGGGGGTTCATGGAGGTGGTAGAGAGGTGGATTGTGGGGAATGTAGTGTGGGTGGAAGTGGTGGTGGTAGAAGTGGTGCTGTTGGGGCTGCAGCCCATCTGGCTGCTGTGACTGAGGAGCTCCAGTGCAGCCTGTACCTGGAGGCTGGATCTGAGACCCCACCTGGGCTGGGTTGACACCTCCTGGTGCAGAGTGGCTGCGACAGGGTGGGGGTTTGACTCCATCCAGGACGTCTGGCTCAGACATGCTGTACCTAACAGGCTGATAAGGAGAGTCCAGGTCTTCCTGGTCGGTGGTCCATGCCTGGCTGCTTGGGACTGACTCCAGGGTGTCTGTCCGGCTGGCTGGGGGGTCTGAGGAGGAAGTGGCGCCGCCAAAGTTACTCTCACTGAGGGAGGAGACACCAGAGCTGGCACTGCCTGACAAAGTGGAGTTACTGCCATCCAGAACGGACTGAGGACTGGTGGGCGAGGCAGGTATAGGGTGCAGGGGAGACTGGTGAGAGAGAGAGGGTGAGACAGTATGTTCCTGTTACTCAGTATGACTAACAATCAGGATAACAGTAGATAAAAACAATTAAACACAATTAAAATCTGTTCAGTAAAAAACAAAAGTGTTTCTTTTGACTCACAGTCTTCAGGTCTGTGAAGTCTGAGAACTTTTAAAGAGCAAAACCTTGTTTTTCAGGAGTAAATAAACAGAAAGTTGACACATTACTTTGTTCCTGACAGGTGCAAGTTTTAGTTTCTGATGGTCTTTATGTGAGTCAGAGTCACAAAGAGGCTGATAAAAACAGTGACATGATTAACTGACCTGTCTCTGGGACAAACACAGACACCACAGAATTAATAGTAATGAGTCTTTCTTGAGGAACACAGACAGACAGACATTCAAGCATCCAGACTAAGAGCAGGAGTAGGGAGGAAGAGGAGGATACCTTTCTTAAGGAGCGCGCAGGGAGAGCTGGAGGGAGGTCGCTGACCTGGTGGTGGAAAGCGTCAAAGTGCATCGACAGGTGTTGCCCTACAGGGGGAGACACAGCAGGACGGACTGAGCAATTCACACGCACATCTCAGAGGAGGAGGATGTGGGAAAATGGCAGGAGGAAGCAGGGTAGTGAGAAAGAAAGAGAAACGAGAGGAGAAAGAGAACAGAAGAGAAAAGGTGAAGAAGAGTAGGATGGAGAGACTGGATCAGGAAGGAGAGTGAGAGGCATGTGAGGGAGAGGAGATGTTTAAAGCTGCTCTTTAAAAAGTAGTTTGGGGATTTTTTTAAAACTGCAAACTAGTTTTGATTTATTGCAACTGAATTGTTTATACCGACAGCCGGATGACACAGTCAAAACATGCCGTCCCTTTTAGCACAGTTTGAAAGTCCAGTGCTGAGACATATAAAGTGTTTACAGACTGAAATCACACTCACACTGGCTAAAATTTATAAATAAAAAATACAAAATAACCAACAAGCCTTGTTCATAACATCTTTCATATAGTCACTCACCAGCAAAAACAAGTTTTCATTAAGTGAAGTTCTAAACCTGGTTAAAAAAAATTCTGGAAACAAAGTGTCGAAGGTTTTTGCTGCCATCTAGTGGCGTCTCGCTGTTTTATTGACACCGTTATGTTGATGGGTTTTGTGCAGCTGCATGATGCTCTGGCTCATTGTTCATACACACAAAGACACACAGTCACATACAGAAGAAGTATTTGTGTTCATGCAGAACAGCTAAAACAAACACCGACATGCACTTTCTTAAAGTAACACTGAAGTAAATAACTACTAACATGTAGCGAGAGATGCAATCGGCAGCAGTTTCATACCATGAGGCATGTTTCGAGGTGGAACCGGTGGAGCCATGACACTGCCGACATGGGAGGAGAGGAAGGGCAAGGCCTCTCTGGTACCGCTGTCCAAACTCCAACTACTGGGAGTGGTGAGGACTGAAGGACGGGAGAACAGAGGAGAGGAATGAAAACAAAGGAAAAGATAAACAGAGTGAAGTCTTTCCTGTGAATGTGTGTGTTCACTTACCTTTCTCAGCCACAGACAGGTTGGGGTCACTGCAGGGTTTACAGGGTCCGATCACCTGATGGAACAAGGCTCGCTGAAAGTTTGGAAGCTGAAAAATTAGTAGACAGATTATTACATAATATAAACACTCTTGATGTGATTTAGATTCTTCCTGTTTCTCAAACTCTTAAACTCTCTGGTGAAAAGGGTTACATTTATATTCAGTTCACAAACTGGAGGTAAAAACATTTTCACTCATTGAACTGATCGTTTCAGTCAGAATCTAAAAACTGGAAAAATTTAGACATTTTCAAAGTTTCAACTCAGGCAGCTGTCACAGAAACATCTCTGCTCAATTCACCAAACAAATTAATATTCAAAGGAAACTGTAACTTTTTTACTTCAGATGTGTTCGATCCAACTGTTAGTTTAAAACATGGATAATTAAAAGTATAACTGAGTTGTGCAGGATTTTTCCTCCCATCCAGCTTCCGTACCTGTCCGTTATCAGTGATGTTGGAGTACATGGCACTGCTTGGCCGCTCTCTGTGTGGTGGCAGCAGCATCAACATTTCTCTGTTGTGTCTGTACTTGTCTGGCAGAGAAGGAGAGCCGACTGCAGAGGATTTAAAATAATATGTTTAAAGTTAAATGTCAAACAAAGAAAATCTTAGAAAGATTTTTCCCTGTTACAGCAGCTGAATGCTGCAGCTGAGCTGCTCACCTCTCATTGTTGATGGGGTGGAGTTTATCATCTGGGGGGGTGCAGAGTGGGTGGAGCTAAGACTGGAGGAGGAGGGGCTTGCCTGCAGAAGAAATTGTTGTGTTGAGGACATTTCTACTACATTTAAAATATAAACTACAGAAAAGAAGTGAAATTCACCAGTGCAGAACAACATTAGATGTAAAATATATGCGATCTAAAAATACTGATTAAATCGTACCTGCATGTGGAAGAAGTCCTCGGGATGCTCCACCACCATCCCATCAGCCAGGATCAGAAGATTTCCCGTCTCACTGGAGTTTTGAGAGGAAAGAGAGGGGGAGGAAATGCGCACTGGAGTCAAAACAGCAATGGGACTAGGAGGAGGGAATAAAAGTCGGGATAATTTCAAAATAAAAGGATAAAAGTTGGAACGTTTGGAATAGTTTAAAGTAAGAGATGGAGAATGATGGTGGGAATTAGAAAGGAAAGGAGTGGACGAGGGTTGGAAGGAGAAAATGAACCGAGGAGGAGGAGTTGTGCAAAAATGTAGAACAACAAAAAAATGGAAGAAAGAGGCCAAGAAACCCAAAACAGCCAAAGATTGCATGCAAGGTGATTGGGTTGAAATAGTTATCAACCCAGAACATGCAAGGAGTCAAATGCAAAGTGGTATCAGTCGGGATTGGAAGAGAGAAATAGAAAATGGTAGAATTTCAGAAACTGTGATGTCAGCAGAAGAAAGCAGAAGCTACTGAGATGCATGAAGAAGTTGATACAGATAATAAATGAAAGACGGCAGAGGAACTCAGTGAACAGTGATGAAACCAGTAAGAAGAGGGTGTGTGTGTGTGTGTGTGTGTGTGTGTGTGTCTGCAGGATCTAGGCTATTACATATAGCTCATTCATTTCTGTTTTTACTGCACATCCAGATCTGAACTGTGAGTAAAATTACACAGAAAGAATCTCAGACTTTGATCTTCTCAGAACATCTTCTCTACAGGTTTTCCTGTTTTTAGTGAGATGAGTGATCCCGAGGTTTTTTCCCCCCCTGGGGAGGCCGAGCGAGACCAGACACACTTTTTACCACTTGCAGCGGCCATTTTTTTCTAGGCCTTAACCACACTTTAGACATGAGATTAGGAATGTATGTGAACTTTTACATGAGTGCAGGTTTCACATCTTGAATTCTACAATAAGTCAACATAACCTGGATTGAAGTTTAAAACACGGAACAGTTTGTTTTGATACTATGAAAGTCACCGTGTTTTGGCACATTAATACAAAAACAGACTAAATGAATCTATTTCGACTCAAAACGACACAATGAGACTCAGTTTGCATCAGTCTGGAGGTTCAGTACAGAAAAAGGTTCCGAGCCTCTCGTCTTTGTTGGATGAATGTGGCCGGTAGTCACACAATGATCAGAAAGAGTTTCAGTGTGTGAAACGCCACTCAGTACATGTCATACGTGTGTATGTTGCATGTTGCTGACCTGTGTCGGTGCATGAGCTTGAAGCTCTCTGGGCTCATGGGACTGTGAGAAGCCAGGATCCCTCTGGTGGTGTTGACTCCTGGACCAGTCTTATCAAAACCAGGTGGACCCTGAAACGCCACATAGAAGCACTGCTCTGAATATTCACACTGCCCTAAAACACACATGTGTAATGTGACAATAACATGAGTTATTTCTGAAAAATGACTGGCTGACAAAACGATTGGCTGCTTCCAGGCCCTGATTCATCCTTCTAGGATGTTTAGAAGAGAAGAAATTCTCCTCTGGAGTTGATTCAGTTTGATCATAGAAACACACATTTCCAGAACAACAGCTCTACACTGCACTCACATGAAAGAGGCTGCTCCTCATCATCTGGAACTGATCTATCAGCTTCTTGTGCAGGGGACGCATTTCTGGATGCACCAACTTCTCGTGCACGGCCAAACCAACTCCTAAGATGTGAACCTGTAACATTATCTTTGTTAGTGTGCAGAAACAGTGAATATTATTCATGTTACAAGCAACTTTGATTGTTTAAAGATCTTTTCTCTCCACATTTTTCAATTTTGCCTCAGTGGAAGATTTTTTATGTTTGTTATATCATCAGTTATTAATGTTGGTGATTCACTGTTTGAAGAAGATTCTCCAAAATCCTAAAGATACCTGAATATTTTTCTTCTCGAAAAATGATTTCGTTGATCAAATTTTGCAAATATTTTTTAAAAAATACAATAAAAACTTGATGAAATTTGACAATATGACAGGTTGTCTATTCATGAGCAGATTCAAACAGAAAACCACCAAATTCACACCAGAGCTTCCTTTGATCTTTGTTACAGCTTATTAAGCTGATTAAAGTCTCCAACTTCAAAATACTGTAATTCAATGTGAGTCAAACAGAAACGTCACACAATGGAAGAACAGAACAAAATGAAGATTTGTTTTGTTTCATTTCAAAGTTAATTTGGGTCATTAGTTTATTTATGAGATTCCAAACAGCTTGTGAATTAAATACAGAGTAAATGGTGTGGAAACAAAAGTTTAAATAAACTTTTGTTTCCACACCATTTATGTATCTGATGCTTAAATAATCTGATTTGTTAAATGTGAGAAAATGTGTGAATGTTAAAAGCATTGTTTCTAATTCCTTCAATGAATTTATGATCAAAAAATTTCTGTGCATTAATAATTAAATTTGGTTAAAATGAGACAATATTGTTTGTTGAATGATGATCTCTGAATGTCCCTGAGTTTTAGAGCTTTAGCTGCACTTGTATGTGTAAAATGATTCACCTGTTCCTGCATCAGGTCTTTAAGCTGTGTGATCTTCTCTGTATCCTCAGGGTGGCTGGTGATGTACTCTTTATCAAAGAAAGCCTAATTACAGAAAAAACAAGGACATTTATTACCCATAATTACTCTAATTTTCTGATAATACTTTAATAGGACTGTCCTAATGTCCTTTGTTGTGATAAAATACAAAATGAGACCCGGTTTCAGATAAATTACCTGATGAGATTCTGATCTTTTCAATAACTGATTAGTAAAACCTTTTTCTGCCACTTAGTGGTTAGATAGATGAGAAACTCCAGCCCTCTAGAAAAACACTAAGATTAATTTTGAAGTTCTTAACATACAGAAAAAATAACAAATAACAAAAAACAGGAAAAACTATCATGATAAAAATAAACTATCTTCACTGTGACAGATTAAAAGGGACAGGAGATAAAAACCGGACTGATGAAGAAAACAGCTGATGTTACACAAAGTTTTTAACAAAAATGTTTAGTGTGTCCAACCTCCTGATATCTGGCGATGCCTCCGTTGACGGCAGCATCGATGACTCCGTTCAGCGTCATGCTGAGCAGGTTGATGTTCCCCTGCAGCTGTTTGTGTTGGTACTGACTGATCAGAGTCCGAAGCTCCTGGTTCTTATTCTCCACCACAGAGACGGCGTTTTCTAATGGACTCACCTCCACCTGAGAACCACAGAGAGTTAAAGGGAGAGTCTGACTAAAAAAAATATTCTGTTGTGTTTCTCTTTTTCTGCTTGAACTATTTTTAGTAAATGCAACAAATTTTATGTGTTTTTTAATATATTTATAAATTGGTTTATATAAAAAATTTAACATGTTAAATAAAATGAAACAATACTTACAATAGTTTGATAAGTAACATAAAACAAAGCAAAAATTTTGCATCAGCAATCTAGTGTCACTAGTTTCTTTGAGTATGAGACACCTGAAGTCATTGTAACATTAAAACAAGATCCCAGATCAGTTTATTTACTCACTAGTTCTCTTTTATCCACTTCAAACCAGCGTGAGATTCCCGGTAGAGGATGAGTGAGGATCAGCGTCGTCCTCTCGATCCAGAGACTCTGAAACAAACAACAAAGCATCCAATAATACAAAAAGGTCCTAAAGTCTCAGACTAACAGCTCATCTTTAGATTTACTGAAATCGCTCTCATTAAAGTGAATTTAAAGTGAAACATGAAGAACGTTTACTTCACATGGGAACTGTGTTGATTTGGAAACATGAACATAATTTATCTGCCAGATTCATTTCTCGGCATGATCTTAGGAGCACCGCGTCATTACAAAGTAATGCTAATGTTAACAAAACATGAAACAAATAAAATGGGGAAAAAAGTGATAGTTAAAACAGACACAAACTAAAAAACATCACCTTGACAAATTAGTTTATAAAATTCTAATAATGTCTAGTTAAGTTTTAAATTATATAATTTATGTAGATATTTTGTATTCGTGGTTCTTTGATTTCACAAACAGAAACATTATTAAAACACTTTATAACCATAATATCATCTGTTCTCACCTTGAACTCGTTGTCTCTGTCTTTGGGTCCTTTGTGAAAAGGTCGATCGTATCGGAATCGCCGCACGTTGTTCACTCGATAGAAGCTTTTAATGCGGTCCGGTACTCGGTCCATCTGAAGGACAGTGACACTTTCTGGAACTGGTGTTACAGCGTAGATCTGGAGGTCTGAGCCGAGGAGGAGGTCAAGGATCCCAATATATACCAAGAGTTCAGTGATTAATACTGAACATCGGACATATTTGTCAAATGTTTATTCTCTAAATCTTTTTTCATACATATAAGCTGTCTTATTATTAAAATAATCACTTATGTCAACAAGAAGAAAAATATGTCCTTCCATCTGAAGGATACATTGTGCATCACATTGCAGAATGGCCTCGTCAGGTTGATTTGGATGCTGCATTGCAATGGCTTGTGGGAATTCTCCCAGCATCCTTTGCTGGAAAGCTTCTAACCTTTCATAGTCATGACCCCGACAGACAAACTCTTTGTTCTGAAACATACAGACAAAAAACAGAAAACCAGTTAACAGTTAGACAAACAGAAACTTGCATCAATAGAACGGTTCCACGTTCCACTCACTCGGAGGAAGAACGGGAACTTCCTGCCGTAGAATCCGACCCTGAAGAACTCCGGCTCCAGACGCTGCTGCTCCATAATGTTGTCGTAATAAGCTGCTTCCATTTTCTACAAAGAACAGATTACAGAAGCAGATGTGATAAGAAGTAACATTTACACTCATCATGTAGAATAAAAATCTAAAGTACATTCAGAGGTTTAAACTGTATATTAGAGAAAATGATGTGTTTTAACACAGCGATCAACACATTTCAGGTAAATTCTCTGGCATTTAGAAGAATGTTTAATTGATAAGACAACTAGATATGAATAATTATTTACAGTATTTATTCATAATGACGTCATTAAAGAAAGCAGAGTTTGTAAAGAAGCTCACCCGAATCCAGCTGAGGCTCTGATAGTCATACAGAGATTCATACTGAAAGGCCAGTTCTCTGCACAGAGGAATCCCGTACTCCCAACACTGAAGTAACACACAAAAACCTCTTCAAAAAGGGAGGACGCTCACAATATCTCCAAAATATCATGTGCACAGCAGAGAAAAATGAACTATTTTAGGACATGACCAACTGCAGTGAGACCATTTAATACATTTCCATTCTGTCCATAATAAGAAATTGAAAATCACAAATTTCAACTTTCTGCTGGGATTTTCAATATTTTCTGAAGTTTGAAAACTTCTTCTGTCATTTAAAACTGACATTTATTCTTACCAATTGGATTTTAAAAAGTGCTTCATACATGGCAAACAACAGGTGTGATGATCCATACTTTAAAAAAGGATCAATGCAGCTGCTCAGTTGTGGTGAAATGTTAAACAATCTGTTTATTTCAAATTAATCTGCATTTATTCCAAAGTGGTGATGAACTACAGGATTTCTGCTTCTTTACATCACGACAGAATCTATTATTTGTGCAGACTGTGTGTGAGAACAAACCTTTCCCTTGTTGAAGTAGTGGATGACTTTCCGGCACAGACCCTCCTTTCGGTGCCACTCGGTCTGAGCAGGATAATGCAGAAACTCTTTAACAGGTCGCTCGTCCCAGTGCAGCAGCTCCCAGTATAACAGCAGGGTGAACGCAGCCTCTGCACACACACACAAACACACACACACACATCACTAACATGTTTCAGACACTGTATTTAGCGGTCTGTCCCTTTTCGTTCGAGCTGTACCGGTGTAGTTCTCAGCCTGCAGATGCATGTCACACAGTTTGTGGATGTAACGAATGTACATCTCCTCTTTGTTGATCTCTGACTTGTAGAAATTCTTTGAGAACAAAAATAAAAAAAGAATCAACGGTTACACACAAAAGTTCAATTTAAACAAAAGTTACTGAGCAACATGATGCAAATCTTACCAGGAGGTTAACAGTGCAGCCGATCTTCTTGTTTTCTGTCTCGTCTCCCTTCATACAGTCCCTGAACAAAATAACCGCATCATGATTTAAAACACATTACTTACACTCATCTATTTGTCTATATTATCATTTGCATCTACATTACATAAACTTCAACCTAAAAATGAATAAAATGTCAGAGCTTAAACACAGCTGCTATCATGGATGATATTGAAATATATATTATTTTATTCTGGGTAAAACTTGTTGTAAGTTAATAACAAGTGTAAGTTTAAAGTAGATTCTGTGTGAGTTGCTTGTTTATTATGATTGTAATGTTTCTTACCTGTAGTCTAACAGTCGCTCCATCAGTCGTGTGACAGATGTAACAAAAGAGATTCCTGTTTCTCTCCACGTCTCCTGCTCAATCTTCTCCAACAAGCTACAAAGAAATCATGACAATCCTGCTGGTGACAAAGTCTAAGAGATTTGTCTTTTATTGTATAAAAATTATGAAGTGTTGCTTTTTAAATCAAACCCATTTACAGAATATGCCATAAATGTCCCATTCTGTCAGGTTTTGGACACGATAAGGTCAAGGTTTTGCTGAATATTTACCTGATTTTACATTTTTTGGGGGGAAAATCAGAGATCAAACTTTGGTTGGTTTATTTAACAGTGTCAGGTTTTTAACAGTTTTTAAGGCGTTTAATTTACTACAATATGAACAATAATGAAGAATTTACTTTGTGGACATAAAACTAAACCTGAAATTTGAGCA
>SSNP01000003.1:8680728-8707714 GCA_006937955.1 Pachypanchax playfairii | reverse complement strand
GCAGAGGGGAGAGTTGGAGGATGAAGGTTTGTGTTAAAGCAAAAAAAAGAAAGATGAAAGCTGTTAGTTTCTGTGATTGTAGAAGAGAGACACGTGTCCACGGTTTCTGTAAAACAATAAGGGAGAGTAGAGCTGAGTCACAGTGATCACAGGGAGTTTCCAAAATAAAGTGCTTCGTCACATAGATGTGCACAGACAGACAGACAGACGTACTTCAGGAAGTTTGAAGCCCAAACAAGCAAAAACCCACAGGAAGGTAGAAGTAAATCAATTCTAGATAGTAAATTAAGACGAGAAGAATTCAACAAAGAGAAAGCTGTCAGGGTAAAGTGAGATATTAACCCATAATGAACATGAAATAAAAGCCACAGAAACAAAACCGACATCAGAAAGTTTTTGGCTGGTTTAAATAAAATAACAATGACTCGTGTTAATTTTTGGAAACCTGGCAGAAATTATTTTTATTTTGTTCTGTGGCAGGACTCAATGTGTAAATGCTGAACAGATTTAATCAGGATGATCTGAACGGTACAGAAGACTCAGCTGTAAATCAAAATGTCTTTCATGCTTTTTCCCCATTTTTAACTGATTTCATTGAACTTCAATAGTTTTATGATTCAGATTAAGTTGAACACTAACATCTATGATGTACATTATATTATATCTCAGCAAAAAAAAGAAACCTGCCAACCTGCAGTCTGAACAGCCATCTGAATGACCTCATGCCTGTGATTTTCAAAATAAATCACAGAGCTGTAATTTAGGTAAAATAATAAAAGTCTTTACTGTTTTTTTTCTGCCTTTCAGATACAGAAGGACAGCAGGTTAACTGATTATTTAAAACTCAATTTCAATCATTATAAATTAATTTGCTTTTATGGGTTCATAAAAATACAGAATTCAGGAAACGATAAAGCATCTACTGTTGCTCTATAGGGAGAGATGGTGTTAAACATGATGACTGTAACATGTAGGAGGTTTGTAGAGTCACACATCCACTGTATGACTCGCCAGTGCAAGACAAACAAGAGTGTGTACTAATACGTGGAATCTGTCAGGGTGTGCAGGTCACAGGTGTGTGTGTGTGTGTGATGTTAGGTTCACAAACAGATGGAAACATGAACACACACTCTGGGCTTCACACCAAGGAGTCGGTAGTTTCTTCCAAACATCTACTTACTGACAGTGAAGGCGGCCGCAGAGCGTTGGAGCTCGAGGCCTGGGAGCAGGTGGCTGGACCAATGCCAGGGACCTGTCCTGGGAGAGGGGACTGGGTTTGGCCCAGGACAGGGACTAGCGCAAAAGGAGTGGCAGGTCCAATGACAGGACCCAAAGCCTGATTTTGGCTAGAACAAGGCTGGGAGCCCTGTGGTGGACAGGTAAGAAGGAGGCCCAGGAGAAATAATTGGGACCCAATTAGGGGAGATTGAAAAAAGAAGGTGAGGCGAGCAGGCAGAGGAATGTCAGAGGTACGAAAGGTGCAGAAGGAGATAAAAGTCAATTAAAGAGGCGATGGAAATAATCTGAAGTAGAAACTTTATTAAACATGTAAAAATACATATAAATTAATAGAAAAGCTGTTATAAAAGTAAATAATCAGGATTTCACTGGTGTGGTTGGGTGATTGTGTGTTTCCTCACCTGAGTGAAGATGAGGGTCTCAGAGTTGCGGCTGTCCAAACTGAGGACGAAGCGGATGGACTGAAAGAGTTCCTGGATGCTGGTTCGAAACTGCTCCTCCTCCATACCACACGTAGCCCGAGAGTAAAGGATCCGGGACTGAACGATGAACTTAAACAGGTACTCCAGCGCCTGAAGATGAACGTTTATATGTGTTAAAAATACAAAGTAAAGAAAACACATAACATGCATTAATAAATAACAAGTAGAAATGTGAATATTAGTAAGATGTGTTAATAGAATCCTGTATTTTTATCATTAGTTTTAGATAAACAGAGGATAAATAATTATTGAATGGCTCAATAATTTTAGCTAATTTTACACAATTATCTGAAGGTGATGGAACCAAATGAATCAGATCAAATAAAACTGAATAAACAATGTGATGGCTGTGCTGCTACTGGAATGAATATCATACAAATGTAAGTGTGACATCAATACTAAACAAAAGCTACTAGAATCCATCCTTCATCAAAAAATCCTCAAAGATTCTAAAGAATTTAAGGGACTAAAGCGAACAGCGTTTATTCAACTCAGTGCCGGGACTTAGATTATCTTCACATGTGAGTGAGTACAGAGTTTGTAAAAGAGGAAGAAACAAGGTAAAACTAGCTGAAGCTTCTCAAAGTTGAATAAAAAAGTCTGATCTGAACCCAAAGCTCCAGGATGTGTCAAAACTATCCTCAATAATTCACACAGTCCACTTCTACACGGCAGTGTGACCCATTTGGGATAAATGTTTGAGTCTAATGAATATTTTAAAGTGCTGAGCAGCTTTGTTGGATAAATGTGGTACATTCTGCACATCCTTAACACGGGCCACTGCAACACTGAAGACATGCTGTAATCTGTTTGTCAAAGGAACGAGTCAAAGACATCGAATGTAAATAACGAACACTGAAACAAAACCCTGAAAATTATTCAAAATCTATAATCTCCAAAGATTCCAACATGAAAAGCTGTTCAGATGAACCCAGAGATCAAAGGATGTTTGAAAAGTGTTAAAGTAAAGAGTCTTTGTGTTGGAGTGAATTGAGTAAAAAGACTGAGCATAATGACAACATGTAAATATTATTTTTTTATACCTCATTATATTTTACAAAGTTTTCCAACAGTTTATTTTAGCTCATGGAAATAAGTGTTTTAAGAATAAAACTCCTAGTTTTCTGATGAAGAGACATCGTGCAGCATTTAGTTCACAGTTCAAACTTTTATTTTATCTGAGTAAAAAAAAAAAAATGCAATTAACCATTAACATGGATTAACTGGATGGAACAGGAAACTCAAACATCCTGCAGAGAAGCCTGAACTAGCTTTTATTATGTGCATGTTTAAAGCAGGTTCTTACCCTCATGGCTTCCTGTATGTGGTCCTGTCTGACCACCTCAGCAGAGCGATCCATGTACCACTTCAGACAACGAATCAGCTCTCTGAAACACAAAGACTAAACTGATGGTTGTTCTTTACAGAAGAAGCTACACTTATTTGAGAAGAATGATGCACTTATTTCAGTTTAAAATCACAAAAAAAAACACTAATAAACATTTACTTTTATAAGAATGTATTAAGAGTTTCTGTGTAATGAACAGCCAACAAGAGACAGATTAGAAAGAGTACAACACTTACTTGTAGGCTAGAGCACCAGCAAAGTGTTTTTGGATATATGTGTCCATCACTGGCCTGAAGTGGTAGTATTTACTGTCCCTGAGTAGGTTTATGATAAAAACCTGAAAAACAAACAGAGGTATAATTTCAGGTTTTTGGGGAAAAAAAATCAACTTCAATAAAGGAGCTGTTATCAGTATCACTGAGCTCAAATATACTATAGATCAACTTATAGTTCTTAAACTAGATCTGTGTATTAAAACTACTTCTTATTTTTGTAACATCTTCAGTATTTGACAGGTTGCAGCAAACATTTACTGTTTGGTGTGAATCTCCTGCCAAAACAGCTAAAATCTGGCAACTTTCACAAACTAAATCACATCACTTTTATGTCTTACTGCCTCCATCACTGAGCTGGAGTTTGCATTTGCAATATTCTGACACCTGCCAACACAAAACTAACTGAAACTGACAGTGTGTCACATTTGTTATTAATCGTCTTCTGTTTAATGACCTTTATTTTTAGTTGGCTGTCTCGTGTCTTTCTATAATTAGACTCAAAATATTCATTCTTTTTCAATTTAACTGACTATTTTGTTTGTTTGTTTGTTCTCAAGCACTTACTAATGACTGGAACACAAGTGGTCCATATTTATCTGTGTTGTCATCCAGGATGGAAAATAATGTGTCCAGAATGTCCTGAAGAAACTGTAAGACAGAAACACACAGTTAGATGGAGACCTGTTGACTCTTTTATTCTTCAGAAATCAAACACCAACATGTTTCAGTCTGATGAAAGCTGCTTGTTGTCTGTGATGGTTTAAACATATGAACTTAGTCTTTATCGAGGAGACAGATTTACTGACAGGTTACTGCAGAGGTCACTGCTCAGGGCTTTGTCAACACTGACTAAACATGGCAGTCTGATGGTCATCGTCACACCAACTATCCACACAGCTTGTAAAGTGATGGCTCAGACTTTATAGAAATATATTTAAGGAAATAATTTACTAGAGATTCATGAAACTGTGATAAAATATGCTACCAGCAGTTTCACACCTCAGATGATTTGAGCTGCCAAACAGTTTTGGATATCACTATCTTTAAAACCACAACTGGTACAAGTAGATATTATTACAGCCTGCAGGCATCACATGAGATTCCATTCAGCAACACCTAAATAAAATATTTAAATAAAGAGCTAAAGATGTTAGAAAAGAAATTCAAAACGCGTGTTTTCCTTCTCGGGGCTGGTGTGTGAATCTGGTGACAGTGTGATAACAAGGCTCAGATCCTCTCTATTCACTACAGCTATCAGCCTAATCATTTCTAATCATACAGATAAAAAAAACAGTTCAGTGAAAATAATTTATGTCATGTCGAGGCTCCCTGACCTTCCATTGTTGTCAGATTAAACCTCACCTTGACTATCTCTTCTCCGCTGACGTGTCGAAGGCGCCCGAGGATGTCTATGACCCGGTCAGGATGGGCCTTCCACTTCAGCAGGGCCAAAAGATCCACTGAAAAAATAAGAAATACACAATATAAATATGAGAAAACACCAAGAAGATCTGATGAATACTGTAATGAATGATGAATAAATAACTATCAACATCATTCTGAAATAAAAAGTCTCTTATAACTGAAACTAAATTCTCTGTTTGGTTCATCAGAAATGAAAATAAATCTTTAACTCTATAAGTGACTGCAGGTCATTTCAACTCCTCCCACTTTAAAACGAGCATCAGGAACAAACGCTACAGCTTGCCCGAGTGTTTCTGTGTAGAAAATAATGAGACTGTGATTTTCAGATCCACAGAGTTGGTTCAGACAAACAGCTGCAGGATGTTATAACACTGTGTAATCTTGACTGCAGTTTTCATAGAGTTACTTTAAAGAACATTATGAGACTGAATCAAGTTTGATAAATGTTTTATTTATACTAAGTTTAAATAAGACAGTTTGTGTTATTTATTTGCAAATCTAAGAATATTCATGGATTTGGTGAAAGTCTCTCTGACCCTCCAGATGCAAGTTGGGACCTGATTCTGTTTCTCATACAGCCAGAGTGAGAACAGGTCGAAATAACACTGAGTTAAATGATCTGTACCATTCTGTGTGAGTTTGGTGGAGGAGAGCTGAGTGGAGATCCAGAACGTCTCCTTGGTGCTTCGTTGGAAGATGAGGCTAGAGGGGATGTTGGGACAGCTGTTAAAGTCGTCCTTACAGCACGGCAGGCCCAGGTAGAGGGCGTGGTTACTGAAGGTTGTGTTCTCATCACACTGAGGCCAAGATGAACAAAGAGACACAAATCATCACATTTACACACAGTTGTTACAGCTTTGCTTTTTAAATAATTTAACTCCAAAATAAATCCTAAAGGAAACTGATCAGATTCGTTTGAGACGAGTTTTGACAGAAAAACAAATTCTGGAATGACGTAAGAAGAAGACGTGAACCAAGAAATGTAAAAAATGCAACCTCAGATTTAACAGAAACATTCAACAGTTGTATCTGACCTTGTAGACATAGAGCTCATGACTCTCATCAGATAAAGTCGTTCCATCTTCCCTCATCAGAGGAGTGAAGGCAAAGCCAAACAGTTTCTTCTCTCCTTTGTCTTTAGCTGCAGAGTGAAAGAAGAAAAAAATGTAAACTGAAATGTACAAAAGGAGATTTTATTAAAAACATGCTCAATTACTTTTATATGTGTGTAACTGACTATTTAACTCAAAACAAGTGAGTGTGCAGAACTCACTTGAACAATGTCTGAACTCAAAGCGCAGGTGAGAACCTCTGAATCGATCTATAGGTATGGGTAGTTTGATGACTTCACTCCAGCGAGGGCTGTTGTTGTGGTAAAGAACGAAGGAGTGATAGTCTGGTATGTTGGGCTCACCTGAACCCAGACTGATACAGTCCTGCAGGGGGAGACAGAGAAAACTAATAAAAACAAAAAGATTCTCTTATAATACCAGGAGGAACGGAAACACAGTCTGACTGAAACTGAGTCTGATGCTGTATAAAGTACCAAAGTACTGGAATAGTATAAAACGATTATTTTAAATCTATAGAAGGCAAATGGAGTTTTATAAAGTGAATCTACTTGTATGTATGTTATGTAGACTTTTATGTTTAAAATACTTTTTGTTCTGTTATCAGTGAGTAAATAATTAAAATAAGCTAAAGAATAATAAATGCATTGGTAAAAAAATGGTCACTGCAATAAAATAAAATAAAATTTACTGTTTCAGAATCACAGCTGAAAACCAGCAACTCAAGAATTAAAAAACAAAACTGCTGCTTTCTTCTCAAATACTTGTGTGTGTGTGTGTGTTGGATGAGATCTTAAAAGTGTGGTGAATATTCAGGAAAAATAAAAATTTACAAAGTTTCATTCAAGCTATTGTCATGAATTTGTCATGTGTAATCGTCTAAGAGGCTTATCACAGCACTGGTTCACTACCTTTAGTATTTCTCCATCAGCGTAGAGAACATACATGGTCACTTCAATGTTTTTCTGAACGCTTTTCCCTCCTCGTTCAAAATCTCCTCTCTCCAGTGTCAGGTACAGGTCATTCCGAATGTCACCTGGTTCCAGGAAGGAGTCATCAAAACAAAAACAAAACAAACAAGAACAAAAAAATGATAGTATCAAATCAAATTTAAATTCCACCAACATACAGTTATAATGCTTAAATGTTAGTGTATAAAGGACATGCATGTCCTTAAGCATAAATGGAGAAACACTGAGAGACATTTAAAGTCACATATCTCTAACATATAAAAGATGTGTGGTAACATGTGTGTGGACTCATTTGTCATTTTCAGCATGTCCTTATGAAGGAGGTGTCACCTTTTATATATCAGGATGGGCGTTAAATACTCACTCCATCACTGCCGCAGGGGAGGAGAGCCTAATGTGTGTGAAAGAGGTGTGAAAGAGCCTTCAGCACACAGCAGTGCTGATTCCTGTTTGCTTTAGAGGACAGTTTCAGGATTTATGTTAAACTCTGAGTTTAATTAGAAAGTTTCCCTAAAAGATGGAAACGTTGGATACGGAATATAAACACAGAAAATGGAGCGATGAAGATGCTGCCCACAGTGCAGGTTGTGTTTGTGAATGTGCAAAAATTCAAAAGCCACCTGCTGGGCGGAAAATGTTTGTTCACACATTTTAAAGTCGAAAATTAGCATCAGATCATTTTTAATGAACAAATGAAAAAGTGAAAACAGATTGAAGAGCTATAAAAAAAACACTAATCTATTTCTTACTTTCTTCTTGTGATTTCAAGACAAAAATTGAAACTTTTGAAAGTAAATTCATTAATTGTGTTAATTAAAATTGTTATATTAATTTACTTTATATAAATATTAATACAACATGTTCTATGAATCACCCTGAGATGTGACAGAACACCGGTACGCGTCAGCCTTGAACTGATTTTGAAGGAAAGCAGACACAGTAAATTAAAAACACTGCAGCTCCACAAAAGGACATTTATAAATTTGTCAGCTCTACAAGAAAGTGAAGTGATGCATCTTTAAGAAACCCACTGATGTCAAACACATTTACATGGCCTGTCAGATTTTTGCCGCCGTCTCATTTTTCTTTCATGCTGGAGGCACATACGTGTACTTCATCATGTTTTCTGTCACACTGTGGGGGAGTTGTAGCTGAACAGAACCATGATCAAATAAATCAGGCAGAGTGAGCAAAAAATTGTTAAAAAAGTTCACTAGTTTTAGCTTTTTCTGTCCACACCATCCAAATAAGCACTAAAAATAATAGAAAATCAGCAGAGGTGGACATTTATGTGCTGGGCCACATGTTTCTTGATATCTGACTCACCTGGCATGATGACGTCTGGGAATCCCAGTTTCCTTGTGATGGCCACCCCTCTGCTGAAAATCAGTGGGTTTTCTCTGCGGACCTGCTCCATGTCACCTCTGAGCAGCTGCAGGGAGATAATCAGTCCTNTGTTTCATGGAGAGGAGAGAAACAAGTAATAAGTAACAAGATGGATTGTCATTAGAAATTAAAAAAACGATTTTTACTTAATTTAACTCCATTATAAATAGAACAAGTTGAACCTTCTTTCATAAGATCAGAGTTGAGTTAAAAGGGATTATATTTTGGGGCTGCAGGAGTTCAGAGTGCAGCGTTGGGTCAAGCTGAGAATTGCCTACAGTGACACCAATTAAGAGGATTTCCAAGCTGATATGAAGAGATGACATGCGAGCCTCAGTCAGACAGGAAGAACGAGTTGCTCCTGGGAGATTTGTGTTTGTTTTATAGGCTTAAGACTGAGGTCTCGTTAATAACGATCTTCTTTCAAAATAATTAATAAAAAAAAAAAAAACATAAGAACTTTCTTCCTTAAACAACTTTTTAATTAGCAGTGAAGAAGTTAAATCCACTGATATATTTGACATGGACACAAAGTAAAAAGTGTCACTGTGCTGTCTTTATGTATTTTTATTTGTAACATTTTTGTTGTGTGTGATGAACATAACAGTTTTGACTTCTGCTCATCAGGTATGAATCATCATGACTGAACATACCTCAAGTCTGAACAATGAACATACAGTAAAAGAACAATGTGGAGATGATTTCTTATGATAAAAGACGCTGTATAAAATAACTTGATCAAAAATTCTAACACCATATGACAGAAAGAAAAACCTGAATAAATGTTTAATAATAACATTGAACAGACAAAACTGACTCAACCTGTTAACCTGTACAAGTAAACACATGCACGCAGACACACACGGCTTGTCCTACCGTAGTTGTTGCTGGGAGCTGTGTATTTGTTGCTTGACTTGCGGATGATGTTTTCATGGATCTGGTACCATTCATTCTCATTGTTACACCTGAAAACAAAAAATTGTCTCATCATTCCAAATTATGTAAAATACCAACGATTAAACAGTTTGATAGCCAAGATTTCAAAGTCTGCATTATTCTAGAACATTTCCAGGACTTATTTACAGTTTCTTTTCTCTCTGGTGAAGTTAAAGATCAGTGTTTTCTACATCTGTAACATCTTTAATTTGCATTAACTTCACTAACTGTCTGGGAAACACAATCCTTACAGCACACAGAGGTTGTTTCACTACCTATAAAACATGAACTGTCCTTTGGAGCTGAAGATACTGAGGAGAATCAAACATCTTCAGACACACACACACACACACAGACACACACACAGCTACATCATGTTGTGACAGTGAACACTTCAGGGTTCCTACAGGCGAGTCTTCAGAAGTCGTAGCTTAGAGGGATTCTCTCCTGTTGGCGGTAAACTGTTAGTGTGAAATAATGGAGGACTGCTGATGGCACTTTATAGACTACAAAGAAAGATGTAACTCTAGGGAAATCTTAATTTCTCATTCCTCTTTTTCTCATAATAAAGTCATGTACAGAGTCAAATTAATGGTGAAATGTTACATGAGGTAAATATTAAAGATGAAGAAGGTGTCAAGGAAGGAAAATGTTGTTAAGGAGCAAACGAGTAAAGATGAAATTACTTTGTACCGGAGGTCATGTTCATAATTATCCCTTTTTTCTGGTTTATTGTTAATCTGGAAAAACACTGATACCCATAATCCCTCCCTGGAAAATGATTTAACACAATATCTTAATCCTTTATTCTACACACATTAAATCTCTCTAACGCTACAAGAGAACCTGCTCCTCAAACTCTTGTTATTGTGGTGCGTTAGTGATTTTAACAAAACATTTCCTTTTTAGTTCATAGATAACAGCGTCTCGATTATTATCAGTCATAATTAGATTTGTTTGATAATGACTTAGTTTATCTTTATATGAAACATGTTTTCATGAAGAGAATCTGTAAAGTTTCTTCTCTGTAATAAATAAAACTGAGGATGTCACCTGCAGGAGGATTAACCCAACAGTCACTTACGTGTAAACTTTAAGAACAAAATCTTTCTCCTCTTTAAGTTCTGAGATGATCTGCAGCACGTCACTCATGGCTAGAATAGCACAACCATACGGTCGGCGGTATTGAACATGTGGAGGTCCTTTCTTACTGTCATTTAACAGCATGCGACCTGCAACAGTAAACATGATCATGTAAAAGATGTGCTGAACTTTCTTTTATGTTTGTTTCAAAAGACTTTCATGCAAAACTGGGTATGAGCTACAGTAGAAGTCAAAAATATACAAACTGGATACAGAGTATGTTGGTAACTTCAGCCTGACCTGTTCGGATGACTTGTGAGATGATGTAGAGATCTCGCTTCATGTCCTTGTTGCTCAAGTCCTGAAGAATCCAAGAGGGAAGAAATGTTACTGACAATAAAACAAAGTTATGTTACACCAAACCAGTTGTTTCACAGTCACGTGACAGAAAGCAGAAAGTCTGTTGAACACAAGCTTTTTCTTTATAAATATTACAATAACAATAAATAATTCATTTTCATGTTTAGTTTGTGACTGACTTGAGCCTGTACATGGATGATTAGGAGTTTGTTTTGGACTTTTGTTGAATCTTCTCCAGGCTGATTCTACTATGAGCATTAGGGGGCAATGCAGTCTTAGTTTTATCACCTTCTTTCTAGCGTTTTAAATGTTCACTTGTAAATTTCCTTTAAATGCATTTTAAACATGTTATGCATGTTACCGTGAAGAGTGCACACAGCCTGTCCACCTTCTCTGGATTCTTTGGTCCTCCGTTCTTGTTTAGTCTCACCATGAACTTCTCACTGAAAAACAAAAATCAAAGGTTGAAGTTTCCCAGTGAGACTCTGGTTCTCTACCACCTGCAGGGATGCTGCTGCACAGCTGATCTCAGTTCTCAGAACAAGTTCCATGTGTTCAGATCTGTGGCGAAATCTTTCGTAAATTAGTTCTAAGGTACAAAAGTTTCAGTCGTTTTTAATGTTAATTTTCATGAATATTTATGACAAATTTTTATTGCGTAAGCCAAATTATCCGCACGTCAGAGTTTGCTGCAATTCTTCATCTGCAAATTCTGCTAAAGTAAACTCCAAGATGAAGACACTCTGATCTAAACTCTGTTTACCCCTGATACCTCCAACTCAGTTTCCCAAGAGGTTTTGAAAGAGAAGCTCATCTTTTCTCTCCCTGAAGCACAAACAGGGAAAAAACTCTGAAATATAATGTCTATTGTTAACAGTAACTTTCTTTTAATCTGAAAATATTCAACACATGTGATTATAATGAGATGCTTTTACTAAAGGTATTTATTACTACAGTAAACCTCAAACATCAAACATAGAGTGGAGCAAACAGCAATCAACTGAGATTTACAGAAGTTAATGGTGTGAAATAAGTGCTAATGATGACGATGTGACAGAACTAATAAACACAGTATTATGTTCAACACGTAAATAAACTGACAACGTTCTCTCATTATAAAAATACAAAAATAAAACTAAGTTTACCCTGTTGTGATTACAGTTCTACAGGAGTTTACAGGCAGTCGACTGCTGAATTTGAACATAATTCTACATTTGTATTTGTACATAGATGTGGATGGAGGGGGTTTATTTTGTAATAGTTTATTCT
This sequence comes from Pachypanchax playfairii, assembly GCA_006937955.1. Lineage (NCBI taxonomy): Eukaryota > Metazoa > Chordata > Actinopteri > Cyprinodontiformes > Aplocheilidae > Pachypanchax > Pachypanchax playfairii. Next base: position 8,695,870 of record SSNP01000003.1, on the reverse strand, counting down.
TTGGGGAAACACATGAGCAAAACATGTGACTCCAGGGCCAGATGTGGCTCTGCATCATCTCCATCTGTCCTATACAGCTCTAAAATGACAACCTGATGGGGAAAAAATACTGAAAACTAGAATCCTTTAAGGTAATTCTCAGCTAATGAGAACAAAGTCTAAACTCAACATCTTAGATGACTAAACTCAAATTTCTGGACTAAAATGGGCCTCAGATTTTATTTTCAAGGTTCGCAGAGTGGCACAAACAAAGCAAAGAACGACTCTAAATGTCTTAATACCATGAGTTAATATCTAAATAGTTTGCAATGTGTCATTTCCAGAACATGTAACAAAAATATACAATTTGCCAAAAGAGTAAAACAACAAGAGACATTATTAAAACAAACATAATGACTAATTCACAAACTTTTTACCAAAGGAAAAGAACAAAAAAGTCCTGAAACTGTGCTTCAACATCAAAAACAGCCAAAAAGAATTGTATTTTATATTTTTATCAAAACACTGAAGTATGGTATTGTTTATTCAAATGACTAAGTTTTGAAGGATTTTATTTTGAGTGTAGAGTTAAACTTTGCCAGTTTCGTTCCAGTGTTTGGCATTTCAAGTGATTCAATTAAACTAGTTTGACGATGAAAAAAAAAACAACATTCTTCAGGAAACATTTCTAAGGATGATACACATTTACTCTGTTTTTTATTATTTATTTATTATTATTATTTTATTTCTCTCTTTACGGTCTCCTTTAGATCTCACATGATATGATGTGGCCTGAGGGCAGAAAACAGGGGAGTTATATGGACACGTTGAAGCATAAGATAAGGAAAGTTTTGTTGTGCTAACTGATAAATAAGAAATGAGAACATTTACCTCAATTTTTTTAGCATTTGTGTCTCTATTTATTATCTTGGAAAAACAAATGCAGGTCACAGGGTCGAGTGGGCAAAACAGCAAAGACAAACAATTTATCATCCAGCTGCATCACATTCTTCAGTCTTGAAAAACAGTTTGAATAATTTATCTTTCAACAAAACGTCTAAATGTCTAAACCTAAAACAGACCTTATCTCTCCATTTTCACTGTCATGTTACATTGATTCTAGTTTCTGAGCCCATGATTAATTCCAAGACCCCATGCAAATTTCAGCACACTTTATATTTGAGTTTAGATTAATTTTACATTTTAACAATTTACCACAAGGATTTATTTCTGTACATTGACATGTTTCATGTTTTTAGCTAAAACATAAACAAATGTTTCCAAAGAAGATGTGCTTTCACCCAAAAAATGCACCTCAACATGGTAAAAAAATGATGTAGTCTGTATTATTTAATATATCCCAGATGTAAACGCTGACTCCTGGGTTACGGTTTGAACGCACCGTTTCCTGCAAACACAATCAGCTCTGAGGACCAACAAATTCCCACAACACACACCATGTTGGTGTCTTTGAATGCAACAGTTTACTTTAATCCCCAGAGACACTGCAGCCCAAACAAATACAACACAAGAAAGTAAATATGTATTTGTCCCAACAGAATAAGAATGTAACTGTTGTCTGTGTGTGTTTCTGCATGTTTGGAAGGCAGGAAATGGTGGGTGATCAGACACAAAAGAAACCTGAGATAGTCAATCTCAGCTCCTGTTCTTTTATTGTTGGTGGATTTTTCTTGAGCTGAAGATTCAGTGAAGGAAATAAAGAGACACAGCAGATAATGTGTGGCAAAAATAAGCATAGACAGGAACATTACACACATATACACACACCCCTGGAGGCAGCAAGCACCCACTTATACATTTACATAGTGCGGTGGCTTACAAAAAGGAATTTCTGCAATGAATCTTTAACTCTGTCGATCAAAATAAAAAGGGCAAGAGATACAAAGCAGATCCACTGAGAACACAAATGCATTAAAGCAAAGGCAGATTTAAACCCTTATGCTCAGATACATACACATAATATGCACACACACTGTACACAGATACTATTGCACTGCAGACATAAGGATGGATGCACCATATCAAATATGCACTTGCTGTACATAAAGATGAGCAACAAGCGCACGCACTTTCATGGAAATGCATAAGAACCAATAATTTTTAAAACAAGGCCATATATCCTGTAAATCCACCGTATCTGCAGAGGATCCTCGCTTCATGACTAATAGCACACATACATCCCGTCAGGACAGCAGGGAAATTTCAGCTTGCATTCATCTACAAACGTGCACAGAGTGAAATTTATATATGCGAGCTGCTTAAACCCAAGACATCCATTAAAAATTCCTGTCTGTTCCAGGATTTAGTAACAGGCACTGCATCACCACGTTATAACTACTTAATCAAATTATAATTGTTGCTGAAACTTTTGAGCCATTTTAAATAAGAAAATATTGAGTTTTGAATAATTGTGTTCTGTCATGATACTCAGAGCTTCATAGCTAAAACTTACCAATCAGTAAAAACAGCTCACTTTGATACATTGTTTAAATAACTCATATGAACTTTTGTGCTCTCATGGAATCTATGAATCCTGTGAATCCATGGAGAAATACATTGCAAATGAAATATAATACTGATTTTACCAACTAATATTTGTCAACAAAATGTTCACAGCATCCCAGAATATTGTAAATAATGCACATCATTATACACGTCATTAACCTGTTTACACCTGAACACAAACAGATAAGTGCTAGAAAAGTATTATGACTGAAAACTATTCAGTTCCAGTACTATAATAGTACTAAAAAGTTCAATGACCTGACAACTTTCCATGTGAAAGCCTGAATATTGTACGCACTCACACACACAGCACAGGTGAATTATCTTCAATTAGCTGGATTTCATTCCACTGAAATCAGTTTGACCTCAATTTACCACTTACTGCCCAATTTCCCTGAATTACAACACAGCTGGTGATTCTGCATAGACACATCTGTAACAGGATGAAGTGATTCAGGAGAGTCGTAGAAGCCAATTTTCCATCATAAGCCATCATCTGTGCTGAAACAACAACAGTGATATTACAGCATTCTTGGAAAAAAGATTCAGTGAAGAGAGTCAGAGAGAGAAGAGATGCTTTAATGACGTGAGGCTCGTGTGAGTCACAGCAAATAAAATGTTTGAATTAGAGAAAACTCCCGTCACAAAACTGGTGAGGTAACGTTTACATTACAGATGAACAGAGTCCAGCTCCCTGGGACTGAGGTGGACTGAGTATTGGGCCATTTTAGCAAAGTTCTCTCATGCAGGTATTTTTAGATGGTTCTACAGCTCTGTGTTTTCTTTGGATACGATATGTTACAAACATTACAGCAAATTTGCTGGTGTGAAACTGTCTGTTTGATGACAGACGAAGAAAACAAAAACTGCAAAAACAGGTTGTTAAAAAATTTAAATATTGAAGCAATTAATCTGAGAAAATGGGTTTAAGGTTGTAAAAATATGACAGACTTTCTTAATAAATGTGAATATAAAAATATTTGAACATTTTCTTATTAAATGATTCTTTCTCCTTCATTATAAAGGCCTGCAGCAGGTGGACTAGTTAATCCCTGAGGGTTCTAAAACTATTTGTCTTTGTGGGAAACTGAGAGGAGACACTGAAGAACTGTAGAACATTTTCTCTCCAAAGAAAAACACAATAAGGACTTTAGGAAAGAAAGACATCAGTAACTCATTCTGGACCTCTGGACAACACCGGATGACCTGGATAACACACATACGGACTCAAATACAGACTAATAGTTTTAGTTGTACAAAACCTCTCAAAGCAGAGCTGCTTCAGGGGCAAATAGTCTCACTGGAGGAATTGTGTCCAGCAGCCTGAGGACTTTTGGAAAGAGAAACAACCATAACCTCTCTGTCATCTGAGCTCCTGAGAGGATCAGGTCTGCTCATTAAACCTGGATGCTGAGTCAGGAATGACACTGAAATCAGCCTCCCAAGGTCAAGCGTGTTTGTGGGCTCAGCTGTGTGTTTGTTATGAGAGGATGGAGTCTCTCAGCTGGTTTACGGTGGGACAGAGGACGTTGATTAGGATGAAAAAGTATCAGTTGAGCTTTTATTTTTGAATTTTTCCTATTTCCTCCTCTTTCTTCTCCACACAGTCACAAAAACACACACTTATCACAAACCCACAGACATGTCATCAGAGTTGGCCCACATCTGCCTCATTACTGACATTAACAATTGTTCATCTGGTAGCATTGTTCTCTAAAGAATGTATAATTGATGTACAATCATTAGGAGGGCAACATGGGGGTGGTGGTGGGTGTTTATTATTTACAGCAGCTCTGTGTGACCACTAGCTAGTATTTATTCTACATTATTAAAGTGGTATGAGTGAGTGAGGAATAACTGGTAAAGAGTTCATGACTGGAGAGAAAACATTTACAGATGAAGAGAAACATTGAATTGTGTGTCAGCTGATGGACTCGACTCACTGTAACACTGAACCTGTGAAATATTTATACTTTTTTGGCGAAAATACAAACAACATAATTTTGTGTTTTGAATCTAAAGAAACGAAACCACATTTTGTATTAACCTCTTCTCATCACATAAATCATCATTTCCTGCTGAGTTCATAATAACAGCATATTTACACTGAAGGTAATGAAGCATGTAAAACGTTAAATCAGTGACACCATCTTATTCCTGAACTACATTTTCTTCTTCTGTCAGTTCAGCATCAGATCCATCTGATTCACTTCCAGCTGGAGATTCTCCAGACCCAGATCCAGATTCTCTGTTCTGTTCTGTTCAGTTCTGCTCCATATCACATCTGTCCAGATGTGCAGCTTTATATTTAATCTGTTCTATAACCATCAGGAGGACAAGAGTCTATCTTCAAATTAAAAATATCATCGTGGTATTTAATGGGCAAAAAAATATCATATTTTCAACTGTCTTGTGTGCAACATTTAAAAAAAGAATGTCTTTCTTTCTTTGAAGGTAAGACTACAGCATATGTCTTTTTGTGTCAAAACTGCAAGAACATATGCAATAAAATTATCAGTAATTTTCCTAAAGTTTACATGACGTCAAATATCAAAACCTGTAACCTCAAGAGTAAAGGTTTTCTTCACATCTGACTGAATTTGTCATAGTTTCCATTTGCAAACACAAACATTTGATCAAATTCCTGAAATACTGTTTCTTTAATAACACCAGCAAAGCTAATTCAAATTGGAAACAGTCACACAAACTGAGAAGAATACAGAAATCATGTGACATAAACCAACACATTTTAATGATTGTGTTAAATTTGGGTTTGTGCGTACCTGATGGTTTTTCCTTCTCTCAGGTCATACAGAGAAAAGAATATGTCAGTATCTTCTCCTATGCTGTTATAGGTGAAGCTCTTCAGGTTGACCAGAAGGTGGTGTGGTACTGGAACCCTGCACGGTTCTCCGTGTCGCTGCAGAGTGTTCTCACCCTGGAAAGCCACATAAAAATGATCATTTATTGTGGCTGGAACATTTTAGCATCTTGGTTTTGTACATAATTTAATAGTTCCATCTGATGTTTCACCCACTTGATGTTTTAAACATGTGAAACTTTTTAATCTGAAAGTCTGTTGGTTCATATAAAAACAGCTGTGATGTTTTCACTTTTAAAAATATCTATTTAACTTCAGATCATTTGCGGACTGGATTTAAGGAACAATTTAAATGATCAGTTTTCAATGTTTATGCAGTGCTGATTTGAAAAATAATGTTGGAAGATCTATTATAATAAAATATACTATTGATTAAAATGACTTTACTGCCCCGATTTTCTGATGATAACATAAGTTCCTAATGATGACATGTGTGAAGTACAGCAGACACTGTAGGTTATACATATGTTTCTATTAAATAAGTGAAGTTTAGTCATTTTAAAACATTTTAGTTGAAATCTACAGACTGTCTCTAAAATACTTGGCATAGCAGAATGACTGCATGCTAACTGCCTCCATTCTGGGTGTATTTTAAGGATCATATTGAATGTTTTACAACCAAAAAATGTGTGGGAGAATACTGAGTGAGATGTGCTGCTTTAGCTGTGGGTTCTAAGTATTTCAAAAGCTTTTAAATACTGACAGTCTATAAAATACATTATACTCTGATGTTATAAATCCTGAAAAGGTTTCTGAAGATTTTCTGTGACCAGATTTGAAGTTAAACTGGGACGCAGCAGGTTACGATCAGACACAGTCCCAATGATTAAATACATTTGTATTTTAGTTTTAGTTGGTCACAACAAATCCAGTTGTTTAAAAAGTGAGTCTCACAGAACAGAACATCTGGAACTTGATAATGTACTTGAGTGAAACATTGTGTAACATGTTACCTGCGTGGTGCTCTGTTGGACACTGTGTCTGCTGGACAGGTGCTGAAAAAAAGAGACATGATTTGGTTGAGTTTTAGTTTCCCGCCTGGTTTAATACTCCTCTCTTCTCCTTTTTAATACTCCCCAACTCATTTTCCCTGCAGTCTTTTCCTTCTCATCTCTTTCAGATTCATTTCTCTTCTAACTCCTGCTGGTTTTCATTCTTTCCCTTCACATCTCTTCTTCAGAAGGTGAAATTCTTTAATACTACTTTAATACTAGTCTCTGATTGGACGAGTGACTGAGCAGAGAAGCAACACAAAATCAAAAGCTGTTTGATGAACTGAAGTGAGAACAGTCAACAACAAAATATATCTGATTAATTAATTAATTATCAAATGAATCCTTTATTTATATATTTTGAAATATAAAAAATATATAAATATTTTAACAGCTGATCTCCTGAAACTTCACAGTCAGAAACCTTTTGATTTCATTTTATACACACAGCATTTTTATTCTGATTTTAAGAAACAATCGTTTAACTTTAAACTTGCCTTTATTTTAGAGATTGAAATGTAAAACACCCCAGTAAATAGGAAATGAACTGACTCAAGCCTGATCCAGCTGCAAACATCTATCAACAACATAAACATTGTAAACACTGTTGGTTTTCTGTGAAACGTTCCTGGGTTTTTTTCCTCTTTGAAGAATCGATTTGGTTTAGAAACTTCATTTTGGGAACATAAAACACTTTGTATGCAGCGTTTTTGTTTAATGTCTGTATCTTCTCTGTTCCGGTGCTTTCATCATATCATCTATAAACTAAAGCACTTCATCCCTCTTTCTTCCTCTTTCTCTCATCCTGTTTCCAGATCAGTCTCCAGGCAACAGAAGAACAGAGAAAAACTTCAACATCAGAGTTTGACTGAGGCGGCTCAGCTTTTAAAGCAGAATTAATAAAACACACAGAACTTCAAGTGTTACTAAGAGACCATGAATTACCAAAGCTGTCTCTCAAGCTGTGGCTACTCAAACTAACATTAATTAGCTCTGACTCATTTTTAATAGAATATTTATTAAATCAGTGTTAGAAATCTGATGCTGGTTAAGATTATTAATCCACAATAAAACCACAGAGCAAAACCAAAAAGATATATTACATGTTTTCTGTAGGGATTCTAAGGTTTGAGTGTGTAATCTCAGATTAAAATCCAAATGCTAAATTGGATTAAAGTAAACTAACAATTATGTTTTGCTTTAGTATAAAACAGGATGTGATGATATGCAGATATTAACCAGAAAAAAAAAGATCTAACCTTGTTCAGATGAGGTTTACTAAATACTAAGAATTAAAATAGTAATAACTAAAGGTTGTTTTGTTTATGAACAGTTCATTTTGTATGAAAAACTCAAAAGTCTTGTCTGTAAATCACTTTGCAAAAGAAGAGTTGAATTAAAATGTAATTTGTCAGATTTTACAGTTTTCTGACTCTGATGTTAATGTTCCTGCTCGAATGCTGCATTCAATGACAAGTTAAAACTCCAAATGTTACATTTGCAATTATATATTTCAACATAACTGGGATTGTTTTGATGCTTAGTGAGAAGCATTAAATACATCACCCCAATGAAAAACACTGTAAGTGCTACATTTAAGGGCTGAATTTAAAAACAGTAAAAAACCAAAAAGTTAGTTTGATTACTTTGTAATTCTGCTTTACGTGGTGACTATTCCTGGTTTCTTATTTTATGATATTCTTACTTTTGCTTTATTCTCTGTGCAGTTTCACCCAAGAAAAATGTATAGTGTGTAATAAACTAATTCTGATCCTAAATAATTAATTATAAGGACGCTTAAATTGTTTTTCAGCTCCTGAATGTCCTGATGTGTGAACATCTGCACATTAGAAAAATGTCAGTGACTCATTATAGACCCTAATTTACAGCTGTAATCCAGATAATCAGATAGAAACAGGGTTGTGATTTTACAGATATTAGTTCAGGTTACTGGATCAGCAGTTTTAAAGTGACCTGGAATGTCCTGCTGAAGTCACCAGCAGATGACTCTGCTGCTGACTGAGAGTTTGGACGTGGACACTCAGCTGTTCTTCATCTTACACCATCATCAACACTCTGATCTGAGATGAGCTGACCAGCTGACAGTCAGCTTTCTTTAACAACAATTAAGTGACAATGCAAAATCTTCCTTCAAAGAAAAGGTGCAGCTTAATCAGACCAATTTAATGAGACTTTCAGGATTTTTGCAGAGAAACGATGAAAAAAATAACATGAGGAAAAACAAGGGGGTGATGAGCTGGAGACAGAATCAAGGCATGTCAAAACATTTCATATAGCAGCTGATTCATAAGAGAAATCAGACCTTTTTAACAAGGTCAGTTAAGGATTGAAAACCTCTGTTTACATGAACAAAAACAGTTTGTAGAAGCCCTCGGCAAGATGGACACAGCACAGTTTGAAGTGATGAGATATTTAAAGACTAATACTAAGATGCTGATCTGTATGATTCACTCAGTGATTTTTTTATTAGGTGGTTTTATAAAGATCAGATTTCTGCTGGAAGACCTCAGACTTCTTTCTGCACTGGGACATAAAAATAAAAATCTCCAAGAATTGTACTTTTAAATTTGGGGTCAAATCCAACCTGCAATCACAGAAGTGCAGCAACCACAGCTGGATGTTAAATAAATTATTTAAATTGACTTTTCATAGTGCAAAATGAATAAAACATTTGCAGAATTCCAAGAAAGCACCAAACAACACAGCTTAATTAAAATGCCACATCAAATTATCTTTATAGTTGACTTGATGTCTTGATTGCTTTGTTTTACATATTAAATGCTCCTGAGCAGATGGCTTCACATTTCCTGTAATTACTCTTTTTGCCGTTAATAAACTGAGACAATCTTACAAACTCAGATCACTAAATGAAGATCTTACCATTTTATAAAGATCTGACACACTAATCTGGTCTTCATCAACCATCTCGAACTCCTTCCTTGGCACCAAGTCCAGACCCAGGTGTCTGAAGAAAAAAGGTAAAAGAATTTACACAAGATATCTCTGATTTAAACATAAATACACAACCTTCAGCTAAGGAATACACACAGTATATATCAAGGTAATTCTCAATAAATATTGTGTTTTAGTTGTCTTGTCTATTGAATCACTGTATTCGAACCAGAGGGTCTTAAACACATCATGCAGATATGTTCCTAATGGCAGCAATAGATTCAGTGACAAGTTCACTGTTTGCTTTTGTATCAGTAGTGAAAAAGATGTGCGACTTTAAAAGAAAAAGCACATAATTTACTAACTAAACTTAAGAACAGTGTTTTCTAGAGTCTCTGTGCTTTGGGACTTATTTTTCCTACAAAGCCTGCCTGACCTGCAGTTCCTCTGGTTTCTGACATGCCTCTGCTCTCACCAGCTGCGGGCTGCATTAACACTGATCTGAGAAGCAAAATAAAAAGGCCCTCATTAGCTTGTTTAGTAGGAGCTGCAGTTTAAATGATTGTTTCCTGAGTGAATTGTGTTTTATAATGATGTGTTGCAGTAACGAGCTGTAGAAGTCAAATTATTTTCTGAATTGTTGCTACTTGGTCTACTTGCTAGTGGGTATTGATAGATCTGGGCAACATTCGTTTTTCTCACTTTACACTTTCAATGTAGCCTTTTTTCTGTAATCTGCAAATAGACTTCAGAGTTTATCCATAGAGGGAAATAAAAGCAGATTTAGGAAGTAATCAGAGAGAGATGATGGGCTGTTTCTGAGAAGTCTTCATTCATAGGGGGATTGTTTTACCTCAAATTCTTCCATATTATGAGCTATACTGTTTCTTTATGTTGGACATTTAGCATTAAGTTAAGAATTAATGGACCTTTTCAATTCTCTATTGTAACAGTATTCTCAGTCTCAGCTGTGATTTCCAGTTAAAGATAATATAGACTAAAGCTTTACCTCACAATGTGTCTTTTCATTTTTATTTCATGAAATCATCCAAATTCAAACACTTTTCAAAATCAGTCAGTGTTACTGTAAAGGGAAATTTTCTACTTTTCATTTTTCTTCATGAGCCTTTAAATGAGCAGCCTCGACTTCTCGTATTAGGCTTCCTCCACCTGCTTCCAAAATTACTTCTATTTACCTCATGTAGGAATGAAAGGAGCACACTGATCTGCTGACTCAAATAGTGCTTGGAAAGATTTTAATCACAACATCCTAAAGCAAATCTTTACCTGAGAAGACTTTTCTAAGAAATTATTTCCAAAATGAAGAATTTAACTCTGAATCACATTTACACTCCTTTAAAAATTAAGTTCATTTTCAGTGTCAAGGTGAATAAATACTGATTTGTTTGTGTGTTTTCTCACTCGTTGCCCCAGTCGAGTCTGACGGTGATGTGTCTCTTGACGTCTCTGCTCTGATCTTGTGTGAGGTGACCGGACAGAAGCTGCCTTCTCAGGTCGATCAGCTCCATCATAACATGACGAACCTTGTAGAACAGATCCACCTTGTGTTTCTAATGGACAGAGTGAATGAGACACTTTGTTCAGAATCAAATTAAAAATGACATGGTCTGGTTTCATGTCTAATGCTTTTCATTTAAAAACTTGATAATGCTCTGAGTGATTTCTGCTGCAGATAAGATACTGACTGTTGATAATAGCTCCACAGAACAAACATCCAAACTATTCCTTTAAGAAATCATGAAACACATCCTGCACAGTTTCAGGAGCAAAAGCCCTAAAATGTGTCAGTAGTTTGTCTGATTAAAAAAAAGGCAAGAGTTCCTAAACAAAAGGTGTGAGCTCATCCACATGCTCAAAGTCAAGCAAACACACAGCTTCCCTGAAAGCTCGTTCTATTATTAGCACTTTCATTTGTCCTGTGGGCCTCCAACAGAAGGCAGTGGGGATAAATGTCCATTCAGCTCTTGGATGGACAGTTGGACCGGCAGAAACAAGACTGACAACACACACAGCATCACTGAGACAAAAACACAGTAAGATCTACACAAAAATAACTTATCCACTGTATTATTAGTGACGTCAGTTATCTGCTGGACTGTATACATAAGGATTATTTAGCATATGCCAGCTGTATAAGAATATTCACGCACAAACTTTTACAGTTTGAAACATTCCTGAGAGCTTTACATGATGATGATGAAGATAAGCAGACGTCAGGATGGAAACTCAGCAGAGAAAAAGAGCAGAGCAGTGAAACACAACCTCATTCAAAACATCATGGAGAAACCTGAACATCATCACAACAAAGTAACTCAACAACAGAGTGTCTCGCTTCTTCAGATCCACGGCACCAGAACGCTACAGGAGATTTCCCCCTGGAATTAATAAAGTCTGATTGAGTTGAACTGAATCAAATTCTCCTGTTCAGAATATCTTAATCTTCCCTCTAGTCTGTCCCTCTCTGTAAAGGGCATCATCAATAAACGGAAGTCTCCTTCCTCCAGAACATTATATAACTGTGGTCAGAGAGGAGGGGAAGCTGTTTTTGGGAATCTTAGCAAGAAAACAAGACAAGAGTTATTGCTTCAGAGGTTTTTCTGCTCTTCTTGCAGAGAATGACAGTATAAACTTTCAAAAACCAACATAATAATAAACAAACCAGACTTGAAATAGATATTCTACATCTCCACCACAGAAGTCAAGACTTCTGATCTTTTAATATATTTCTCAAGGTGTCGACGGGGATTTGTTGTATAAGAAAGATGAAGAGGAGGATTTATTGGGGTTGATTATTTGTATTGATTCTGCACTTCTTCCTGTCTAACTCCAGAGAAAACGTGTGAAAATGGTTCAGGCATCTTAACCAGCATCAATCTGATTCCAAATGAAATTCAACAGACAAGCAGGTTTAATTCTACAGAGAAAAAACCCACAAAAATACTTCCCAGCACTTTCATCCTGATCAGGAAATATTATGTTCATCAGTAAAACTGTAAAACAGAAAGAAGTTTTTATTCCTTTTTACTGAATTAAGGTTCAGATATGAATAAGGTGTTGCTTCTAAACTGATTTACTAAGAACTTGAGTTGAAATATATAATTACAAATACTCCAAACTCCAAATAACAAGAAGAAAACACCTTATTAAAAACATGATAACTTGAGAATCACAATTAGAATATTTTTTTCATTATTTCATGTGATTTAGAACTTAAATTTGGTTTAAAAATATAACTTCTGTAATTATAGTTCTTTAAAAATTGTTATAAAACTCAAAGTGTCCAAAGGGAATGCAGATCTGCTTCTCTGAAGCTCCTGCTGCACCTGTAAACCCTCCTGTTGGATCATGGGGATGATTAACATGAAGATACTAAGGTTAAAAATATAGAAAATTCTGTCAACGAGTGGCACGTTCCCAATAAATTTTTAATGGTTGCTAAGCAACACAAAGGGTTGCCCAAGGCATTTCCCCTTTTCATCTGTTTAGCATTTGTTTTTACGGACAGAACCAGTTGACGGTAAAGCTAATGCTCTTTGATCAGCTCTGTGAGCTCCAGACTGCACTCTACAGTGTCACTTTGATTCTCACAAAGTAACATCCACAAAAACATCCACAACATGGAACACGCAGACTCTGAGCCGTCTGCACACTGCTGATCAAATATAAACCAACTTATTACAGGTGAATGAATTAAACAGCAAATAAGCTGTCCGTTAGAATTTGCAGAAATTAATTCTTCTGACAAAGAAGGAAGAATAAAGGAAATGAATGTGAGGTAACAAATCAACGACATCAGCAACTTTTGCACAGATAATCCACAAGTAGATGGATTTAATACCATTTATTTCAGCTCAGAGTAACACATCTTCTTTTAACTGTGTGCTACCAGAGGGTCCTTAAACCAAAGGAAGCCCACAAGGTCTGGCTTATATATTACTTCCATGTTTTCAAGCTCAAGTTTAACATATATAGCATAAAAAGTTGTCCTCTGGTGCAAAGAGTCAATTTCATGCAGCAGCACAGGAGTCAGTAATACACCTCAACACACATGTACAACAGCACAGACAGGAGATCAGATAAATCAATAAAACAAAGGACATATAAAGACATTGATTATTGTTTTGGATCCACTGGAGGAAAGTATAAAATACAAGCTTAGACCAAGTTTATCTCAATTTAGAGAGAGAAATTCATAATGTTCTGATATTTAAGCTGTTTTTTCACCAGCAAAACAAGTTAAATGACTACTTACAGTATAGTTATGTACAGCGAGTGAATATTTCAGAGTTGTCAGTTTGCTTTTACACCCCACAGGTGTCTGCACAAATGGTGCGCTTCGATCAGGAACCAGGATAATAATATTTATCGTGCATGAAGAGATCAGCAGAACCAGATTTCTGTTTGTTCCATGTCAACATCGAACTGTGAACATAATCACAGCCATGATAAGCAACAAAGAAATCAACATACGTAAGTAAACACGCGTAATCCAAAAATTCTTTCTCAGAAATACAGAACAAACTAAAAAACTTGTGAGTATGTGAAGCCCAATGTTGACAAAAACAAAGTAAAATCCTCAGGGCTGTTTCTGAGGTGGTGAAATCATCTCAGCTTTGAGCCATCTGTACTTTTTTTACTCACACAGCTTGCACTGCACTAAAATCTCTTTTAAACCAGGACGATAGTTTTATTTGGGACATCTGGCCATCACACTCAGTGGGTACATGTGCTTGAACTTAACGACCCTTTTTTCAAGTTGATTAACTTGACCAGGAACAAACACACCAGCTGGCATGATGGAGGAACTCCTCACCTTCAGCTGGCACTCAGAACCAACCCCCCCCCTCCCCCACTGAATATACAGAAACATGGTGTTTTAAAATGAAACTGTCTAATGTGTCAGTCATTAAAGGAAAGGTAGATTCCCACTGGTACCTCTGAGCACATATATTGATGCTTTTCCATTTTCCACAGAGTGAAAATCTGTTTTGAGCAAACTATTCGTGGATGCAGCTGCCCTCCTCTTCCCCTGTTTATTGCCTCCTCTGCCTCTTTCCCCAGTTGGAGTGAGTAATCACATCTTTCCATCCTGCAGGAACTTACAAACACACACCTTAAGACTCTTTAATACTGCTTCAGCAATGTGAAAGCAGCAGAGCAAATCTCAGATAATGATGCAGTTTCTAAAAGCCAGTAACTTTTTTCTCCACCTGACATTCAGAACTTTTGGATAGAGACAAACTGAAACAAATCCCCACCTCACTAATCATTTCAACAAAGTGCACCTCTTAAATATAAATGTAACCGTGAACATAAAGAGAAAACAAACAGCTACTCATGTTTAAGCAAAGCAGATAGCTTTTAGGACGGCTGAAGTGTTTACTGCTGTAGACTTAATCAAACATTTACTTTCCCCTTTATTGCTGTGTTGGCCTTTTGCTTCTCGGAGCTACAGGAACATAATATGAAGATCTAAATCACTGTGACAGCACTTAAACTAAGAAGGCCAACCATAACCGTCCATTTTATTGAGGAACCTCACATATCCTCTTCAGGAAAATAAAAACACATCAGCTGTTTTTAGAAGATGGTCAGAAACAGATCCTGAGAAACAAGAAACTGTCACAGCTTGGCATTAATAAATAATAAGATTTTATCGGGCCTGACAGCTCCAGTGTGTATTCAGACATTTGTAACAGTTATTTTCCATTAGAAGCATCCTGCTTATTTTTCTACCCTTAATAAATGAGAGAAGCAGGAGGCATGTAGAAGTGATTAGTTACACCGTTTATGTTGAAAAAATACTGTATCCAGTTGCATTCAAAATCTA
>SSNP01000003.1:8653762-8672800 GCA_006937955.1 Pachypanchax playfairii | reverse complement strand
GAAGTTTGTCCAGTTTGAGTTCTCACACACCCACACATGCCAGACAGAAACACAAACAGCTTTATGTTGGTTTCTTTTCATTCATATGACAAGCTACAATCCCTAAACATCCATGATGATGAGACCAACCAGCAGAATGGACACTTTGTTTAATATATAAATACCTGCTTTTATTTTGACTGAGTTTCACTTGTGAAATAATAAAAAAAAAAAAAAAAACTGTCTTTTTATTTTTGTTTGTATTTCCATCCACCAGTTATATTGTTTTCTTTCTTATTTGTACTCACTGCTTTTGTTGCTGTAAGATATTTTTAAATTCCAAACATTCTGAGAAAATTAATATACATGTTCTTTCAGTTCCATCATTATCTTTCTGAACTACTTCAGTCAAAGCATTTTTATTTCTCTGTCTGTCAACAGCCGTCCCTCTTCTCAGTGAGTCTCCTGCTGTGGAGACTTTATACTTTTATCAAGAAACTACAGCTTTCTTAAGATGAATGTGTCATTGCTCAATGCTCTTCATCCATCCATCCATCCATCCATCCATCCATCCATCCAAATATTTGTTTTAAAGCTTTTGTTCTATCCTTCTGTGTCTCCTGGGTTCTCTGGTCTATTCTCTGGATTGTTTTTTCGAAGCATCTTCTCTGTCACAAATTACACCTTGTTGTCATTTATTTCTTTTCTTTTTCTACACACTCCCAGGAGTTGTGTGTAGTTTTGATCTCTGTGTTACACATCGGACCGGTTGTCACACAACTGTATGACACATAAAGACGGGACTTCTAATTTCTTCTCATCTGAAAAAGTTTAAACCTTTTACAGAGTAAACTTCATAAACTAAACAACCTTCAAGGCATTTCTTCAACACGTTGTTAATGTGTTTCTGAACCATTTCTGCACAGCAACAGGGAAAAAAGACAAACTCAGATTCTCTACCCTCTGCCTCCTCCTGCCGCGCCTCTTCTGTCACTCCTCTTTTCTCTTGTCTCAGCTTCTGAACACTCAGACATCCACATCAACTTGTCTGCTCACTTCACAGCTCTGAAATGTGTCTTTCTGCATTTATCCCCATCTCCACATCTTTCCATTATTGTTCACTTGTCACTGCTATTCCTCCTCCCTCTTTCTTATTCACACATTCACCCTGCCTACACACACACACACACACACACACACACACACACACACACACACACACACACACACACACTCACAAGTCATCCTATTTACTTTGACATCAGAATATGAGACAACAGAGAAAAAATGTAGAGAATTAGATACAAAATGTTGGAGAAGAAAGAATAAGAGAGGAAGAATTTCCATTCAGGTACATTCGTTTGGACATTTTACAAAATTAAAATGTATAAGATAAACACTATAATATATGAACTGAGATCTTTACATCCACAGTTCATTTGCTCTAAGTTATCTCGAAAGAATGAAAACAAATACAGCCCATAAGACCAGTTTAAACTTTAAAGTCTGAACTTTATAAATTATCATTAAATATATGGGAAATTGTCCTGGTTATTGGATAAGGTGTTGCAGAATTTGTTTCTAACTCTACTCAATAACTTTCCAGAACGCGATCAATACCTGTTTCAGAGATATAACCGGAGGGCAACATAAAACACCAGATAGATAAAGTGCTCATAGGCAGCCTGCTCTCTCATACTGAGCAGCCCACAGAACTTTAAACAGTCCAGTATTTATTACAGTTATTCTGTAATTCCATTATACTGTGATATATATTTGAAGAACATAAGGAATTGTGTAAAATGTTTGTTACCAAAAACACTGTTTATGTTTTTTTCTTCTGAATTCTTTTAATGTTCCAATTATCATTAAACACAATTGATAATTCACAAATAAGTTTAAAATGTATCTAAAATACACACAGGAAAATAATAACTATAATTTCACTGTTTCACTAATTACTCACTATTGTCATAATTTTTATGTCTGTGACTACTGACAAATAAATGTGCATTTTCTTACATTCAGCAAAGATCCTGAGGCAACATGTAAAGATCACATGTAGTTTACTGGAGAAAAAAAAACATAGAAACTATTGTGTTTATAAAGAAATAACATTAAATGACAAAACCACCACCACACAAGCAAAGAACACATCTGTGTCTGATGTTGTGTTCATGAGAGTGTGTTCCCAATCAACAACAGTGTGTGTGTGGGGGGGGAGGGGGGGTTGTTGCACTAATCCTTCTGCTTGACTGCGTTTGACACCTTTACCAACTTCAACTCCATCAACATCCTCCTTCTAGAAATTTGGTACATCTTTGTGTATCTGTGGGTTCAACCTTGTGTCACACTCATGATAGTGTTGTTTTATGTGTTAATATTATGTAGACCCCTCTCGGACCCACAAGAGAACTCTTATCAGTTCTTCAGACATGAGGAGAAGTTACAGACAGATCCCTAAAGTCTTAAAAATTTACAGGTTTCGCTTCAGAGAATAAAATTTGTTTTTCGGGTGAAGTCTCCTGTATGAGATCGGAGGTTATTGGGAGGTCAAAACAACTTGTCATTTTCCCAAACCAATGCCTGAACTGGTTTTTCTGATGGAATGAGTGTTTTACTTTGAAAGAAGCTGCTCTTATGAGGATATAATATTGACAGGTGAGTGTCAGTAATAATGGTTAGGAAGGTGATGTATCAAAGATTTCCCAATGTAGTCCCACTGCTTCTGTTGGCTGTATTTATTCCCACAATGCACTTCACTTCCACCTCTCCCTCTCATAAAACCTCCCAAACAGAAAATACACAACCAGGTTAATACATTCTATTGTTTCAGAATCTCATTTTTTGGTTCCTTTGTAGGAATTTCTTGTGAAGAACCGTCATTTGTCACTGTGATGAAGCCGTTTAGCTGCAGACCAAATACAGCAAGGTGAAACCTGCTGGTAATCAGCAGAGGATATATCAAATCATTGGACTTTGTCTTGCACCTATATCAATGAATCCATTGCTGGTGCAAATACTTTACCTAACATGATCATGAACATGTTATGTAACAGGCAAATACCCTGAAAACTACATTAAAACACTTTTGTTGTTGTCTTTTGATTTTTTGTTGTCTTCTGTAAATGATACTTTTCAAAGTAATAACAAAACAAAATCCTTCTTTTTCTCTCTCTGGAAAGTGTCTCTGAGCTGTTTATCTTCATAGAAAATGCATCAATGAACCAAATTGAATTTATCTCTTTCTGAGTCAACGGCAGCTTCCTTCATTCTTCATCCTTCTGTCTTCTTTGTTTATGTTTCTTTTATTTCTTATCTCTGGGTGCTTAGACTTTGTTGCTTTCTGGGTTTACTATAGCATTAACAGGCCACTAATGTGAGCTCTGTTAAGATGAAAATAGGAAATGTGTCACACATAGACCCTGACAAAAACTATTCTGTCTTTCATCTCCTCCAACTTTGGCAGGGATGAAAGACGAATGTCTGTTAACTGCAATGAATAAAAGCACAAAGTGACAGGATCGGCAGGACATAAGGAAGATGAATGATGAAACCAGCCCACAGAACAGATAAAGAGGAGGACGAACAGTGACAAATTTAGATTTCAATAAGGCTTCAAGGCAGCACAGATTCCCTCCTTTATCTACTTAGCAACAGATGAATTTTCTAAAATGTCTTTGTTTTTTACTTGAGTTTATTTTAAGAGGACAAAATACACCATAAAAATTAAAAAGATAGTGTAAAATATAAGAATCAGTTTTAAGTGATAAGTAGAATAGATCCTTGGAAAATCACTGCTGTTGTTCTCTGAAAATGCCAGACCAAATATTACTCCCAGCGATTGTGACTCACCAGAAAAAAAAGGGAAGAAATCCAGCGTGAGAGTTAAACAATGTACGCTCAGCGTTTTTTAAGAAATCCCTCACTCCATTTTGTCTTTGCCAGGTGTAGAGGGAAAAAAAGGATGGCATGTCTGATGTTTGTGCCAACATCTTCGAAGTGGCCTTGCTTGAACAAAAATTATCATCTGCAGCAGAGACAGAACTGCCTTGGGCATTCCTTACAAAAGAAATCCAGTAATTTTAGTCAATTCAAACATTAAAATAAAATATAAGAATATTAATTACACAATTTCCGGTAGCAATAAAATTTTAATTTGAATAACAATAACAGAAAACAATCTGGATAAAATCTAAAAAGCATGAAAGTGCTTGACAGGAAATATTAAAACTGTTGTTGCAAAACAGACTGTGTATTTAAATAAAGGCTTTATTAAAGAACTATGATTCATGTTGTTGAGGTCTAAATTCAGACAGAGAAACCAGAAATAACCTGAAAACCAAAAGACTAAACTCTTATTCTGAAAACCATCAGTGTTCTAGAAAGATAATAAAGAACAATGAGCTGTCTGAAAATAAATACAGTCCCAATTGTTCTTATTTTATCCAGTGGTCAATGTTTATTTCTGTTCAAGGTCCAACGTTCAACCTTGATTTAATACAAGATGTACGCACAACAAACCCTGAAGTGAAAACCTCAGCAAGGCGTTTTTAAGTCCTTCAAAATTTGACTCGTATTTTCAGTCATTTAAATGTCTGAACTTCATTGTTTTATTTTCAAACCAAAATCCTCAAACAAAATTATGGTTTTGTCTCTGCAATAGGATTTGGTGTTTATCTAAAGAAAAACCCTCCAGCAGTAAATAAATTAGTTTCATGATTAATTCTTAAGTTTCATCCACAGAAGCGTCACGTTACAAAACAAACTTCAGTATTTCAGAAAGAACAGCTGCTATTTACTTGAAAAATCTGCAATAACACAGACTTTTCTGTCTTTTCAAAATAAAAGCAAAAACGTATTTCTGAAGTCAGTGAGTGAGGTGATGTTATATTTATGCAGCATGATGCCCTCAGGTTAAATCTGCACAATGAAAAATGCTTTACTCCTTTTCCTTAAATTACCCATGCTCAACTTTACCAACGGGGTTGAATTCCATTCAAAATAAGTTTCTGGTTTTGTTGTCAGGCAGTGAAATAAGTCTGAAACCATTTCTGAAAAGTAGCTGATTAGGATTATAAACAAATCTGTAGACAAGAATTTTCCAAGCAGCATCTCTGGTCTAGTGAAAACAAAGTTTTTTGGATAAAATCACGAGCGATAAATCTGAGAAAACAATCCACATTCAGAGTTCAGGTTGACAAAACCATTAAACATCTGGATTATTCAGCAGCCAGGCCTAATCTAAACTAATCCAGACTTCTTCTTTTTACACAAACCTGTTGCATAATTCTGTCACTCTCAGTGATATATTGTATTTATTACTTACCACATACAGCTGCTTCCACAGTAAAGCCCATTCCTGAAGTGTTGACGTCACCTCAGTAACAATCGGGTCTTCCAGAGGCACCACAGTCTCACGTGGCCTGAGCAAACACAAACACTCATGTATAAAAACCTGATTCTGGTCTCATTCAAACAGCTTGTTGGTTTGAAATCTATCTTCATTTTTTATGTGAAAGATTTGTGTGTCTGGAGAAAAATAAGATTTTATTTTATTTTAATTTGGGGGGTGCTGTCATTATGGATGTACTATATAATACAGCAGTGTGTGGCCTAAAACAAACGTCATTACACGGGACAATGATGTATATTTTATGTTTTTTTTTTTGTTTTTTTTTAAATCTCTGTCTCATAACTGATTAATTAATGAAAGCCAAATGTACCAGATTAGCTGATCTCCCAGCTGAGCAGGAGCTGCAGGCAGATTTCTCTCACATCACATTTGTATTTCAAATGCTTCTCCTCCTCTTTTATTCCTTCTTTCCCTCCCACTTCTGTTTTTCTTTCCTTTTTCTGATCCCTCTTGATTTTCCTCAAGTTTTCCCTTGTGGTGACACATGGTCCAATTCTTTATTAATTTCACTGATCTTTAGTTTCTTTGTTATTTTCTAAAGAGGTTGTTTTGTTTTTCATTAATACATTTCATCTGGTAAATGGCATGTACTCATATAGCGCTTTGCTCAAGTCCTACGACTCCCAAAGTGTTTTACACTACAGTATGTCATTCACCCATTCACACACACAATCACAAGTTTGGTGATGATGAACTACACACATGTTGTAGCCACAGCCGTCGGACCCTCTGACCACCACCAAACAGGCAGGATGGGTGAAGTGTCACAAGGACACAACGGCTAGACAATCTTTTTTCCGGGCGGAGCCGGGATTTGAACCCTCCGATTACCAGACGGCCCACTCTACCGCCTGGGCCACGGCCGCCCCAGAAAGACTTCGACAGTAAAAAAAAAGTCCAGTCGCCTTTTTAAAACTTGTAAAACTCCTAGGATTTCCTTGTCCTGGACAACTGAGTATCACTACAAACATATTTTTATAAACGCTAAAGACCCCACCAACACCAATTATACTTGGCACAATGCAGTCAGACAAGTACTGTTCCCTTGACGACCACCTAGCCTAGACTCATCTATCAGATTACCAGACAGAGAAGCGTGATTGGTTACTCCAGAGAACACGTCTCCAGTGCTTTAGAGTCCGGTAACTTCATGTTTCACGCCACTGCATCTGACGCTTTGTACTGCACTTAGTGATGTAAGGTTTGATGCAGCTACTTGGCCATGGGAATATATTCCATTAATAATCTTTGGCCCAAGTTCTGAGCTAATCTGAAGGCCACATGAGGTTTGGAGGTCTGTAGTTATTGACTCAGCAGAAGGTTCTGTGTCTAGTGCACCTCAGCATGCACTGACCCTGCTGTGTGAGTCTAACACGTTGTGCCTGAGTCACTTCCAATATGTTATAATAACACTAATAATTGACCCATGAAATGACTTAATGCACAGGTGACAGTACCACACTCTGATCCACTGAGCTACTGAGAGCGATCCATTCAAATGTTTGTAGAAGCAGTCTACATGCTGGGGGGGATGATTTTATACACCTGTGGCCATGGAAGTGGTTGGAACACCTGAATTCAATGACTGGAAGGGGTTTCCTAATACTAGTGTGGATTTCAGATTTCTCTGTCCAGTGAATCCAGTTTCCATTCAAAATAACCACATCATCACCAGACTTACAGCCACTCAGGTGTATCTACAGGTCATATACAGTACCAGTCAAAAGTTTAGACAGGTGAATTTGACTGGTACTGTAAATAACTGCAAGTCCTTCGCCCACACATCATATTTCCCTTTGATGAACTCACATCTTTCTGACAAACCGAGCACAGTTCAAATCCCACCTCCATCTATGGCAACAGCAGAGAAACCCACCCGACACTCTGCTGCTGCAACACAACATCCTCCAAGTTTTTCATAAATCTATCTGCTTTTAAACAAAGATGTTTGTTTATGATTATTTATCATCTTAAATCTCAAACCAAAGCCATCTGATTCTGACATTACAGTACTCGATGAGGCTTCATTTGATTGTTGCTTACTTTGAATTAAGAAAACCTGTTCATGTGAAAGTGTCCTAATTAGGTTGATGTCAGAATGTAAATGTGCATTAGCTGTAAACAATTTAATGAAACCCTTTTTATATTAACTATACTTTCAGCTATCTTTTATCTTTAATTTAATTACAGGCCTTGCATTCAGGTTTTTGGTCTATGGAAGGAAACCAGAGACTGGAGTTGCATGTCACCACACACGCTCTTTCATTGTACATTAAACACACACATTGATTTAGTGTAAGAGATGAGCGCCATCAGATTCTATATGCTGAGATTAACCTTTACTGTAATACATGAGCCAACAGTCATCTCACTACATTGACCTTAATAAGAGCAGATGGTCACATAGTAGGTGTTTACTTCAAAGAGCTCCTAATACTGGAAAAAGGTGAAATCCTCATCTGTGGTACATCTTGAATCTGAATTTATTTTAGGGACTCAATGACACAAACACAAATAAATATCTCTTTAACAAAAAGTAATATCTGTATTTTGGGGTGTATGTGACTTTTAGACCTCGATCAGCACTCATTTGTTATCATTTACTAGCCTTTAAATTCAATTAAGCACTTTCTGACTCTCACTGCTTTAAAGCCTATTTCTTTGCCATGTGGGCAAATTTGATAGAATAAAACTATTCATTAATTTAAATTAATTTACTCTCCCTGGCTTTAATTATTTATGTAAGTCTTATGCAAATCCCACATGGACTGCAACACTGGTTCATTTAACATTTTTTTCTGTTAAATAAGCTTTTGCAGACATTATGTAAATGTCTGAAAACACATTCATTAATGCAGAAACCAAAAACAGAATATTTCTGTCTTTTATTTTTAAGAAAGGGTGTTAAGACAACTTAACTTTGCATAAAATGGTAAACCAAATCACTATTTAAATCGCTTTAATAGCAGAAAAGAAACACCTCACAGCATTAGTGTAAAAAAAAAAAACCTCCACTAGAACATTATCCCAGATAGAACAGACTCAAGTGATTTAGTCTTGCATTATGTTACATAATCAGATCAGTGTTGCAGTAACTTTTAAAGATGTTATCATTCAGTGTGGTGCAAAAGTTTTGGGTACTTTCTCTGCTTAGATGATTATCCATTATGCAACAGCAGAAAGGAATATTTTTAATATCTCTTGAGCTTTTGCAACAGTCAACGTTAGAAAAAATAAAGATATTCTGCAACAGCTGATTCTTCTCAAGGCCTCAATCTTAACAGGAGTCTGGATTATCTAAAAAATAATCAGAAACAGATTACATCCCCTGTAACAAAGCCTGTAGGATTTTATGTAAAGTAAAACTTTGTGTGTGATTTAGTCAAAGTATGATGTGGTGTTTTACAAAGAGACCTCACTGCAGAGGAAAAACAACCACAAAGGTATGTATTTAATACAGAAATTACTAAAAATACTAATGGCAGTGTTGTAAAATGTTTATATAAATGTGACTATGGTGCTCTGAGTTAATTAGGCATCTAAAATACTTTTTTAATTTTAGAAACTGCAGATGTTTATGATCATCTTTATTTCAAAGCACAAATAAATCTCCTGTTTTCCCATCGAGCATTGATGTAAAGTAATAAAACAAAGAAGAAGTTATACAGATCATACAACTTGAACTGTGTAACACAGTGACTCTGGTTGTGGAACTTACCCACGGTTGGTTACGATGGCTTTCTTTAAGTGAATGTAGCCGGCAGGAAAAATTCCCTGAAGAGACAAACAAAAACAAAAAACACACATTATAATCAGATGAAGTTAAAGAGAAGAACAAATCCTCTTATGAAGTTGTACTTGTCACGGTTTAAGATTTTTGGAAATGTTTTATTTCTTTGTCCATTTGAATTCAGACTCATCATGCTTTTATTCTGGTTTCGTGTTTATTTCTTTAGTTGTTTACCTGTTACACACCTGGTTAGTCACCTGGTCAACATTCAGTAATCAGCTCTCCCAGTGTGCATAATGTTGAGTTCAGGGTCAGATTCTCTGTTATAGAGACCTTTGTTACCCTGTTGCTGCTATTGTCTCTGGCCTGGCCGCCTCATCGCCAGTCAATTTAGCAGTTTATTTTCCAGTCGGTTCCAGTTTTATTTGCTAATTAAATCCTTGGATCTATTCTGTCTGCTGCCATGTTCTAGCCTGCATCTTGGGTCCTGTTTACTACCACTCTGCATCATTACAGTAATGAGAATGAGCTGCATGCAGTCAAACACAAAAACACGTTATTTAAATGAGATAACAATGCAACAAAAGTGCTGTTCAGTCTTTTGCTGAATGTAAATGCATGTTCATGTATAAAAATAATTTAACGTGACAGTCTGGGAGATGCAGATCCAAAAGTTTATAACTGTAAAAATAAAACAATTCACTTCTGCTTCAATTTTAAATCAAATTTTGAAAAAATTAAAACAAAGTTGTCTTGACTTTAGTAAAAAATAGATATGTTTGTAAGCCTACTGTAATATATACTTTATTACTGTATGACTGAATGATCCTTTATATCACAGGAAGTTCTGCATCATGTTGTTCCCACAAAGAACTTCTACTTATATCTCTCTCAGATGTGTGTGGGCACATCAGGTTTATTCAAAACTTTAACTAAACCAATACAATTTGGGAAATTAGTCCCCAACACTCACACTGCCTGGATAATTAAGAATCTGGTCAACATTTCTCTAAATGCACCATCATTTTGTGAGTGTTGACGAGTCCCTCTGCGACTCCGCTGGCATCCAGCCTGCGGCCCTGAGCTCTCCATCATTTTTCAAAAGTGCCACTCTAACCACTTTCAAACAAAGCTACATGCTGGAGGCTCTGTAAATATTAGTAACACTATTATTCCTGAAATGTAAAAGGAATTATGTATTTAGTGTCATAAAATCTTTGTATCTCAAGTGACTTGGAGCAATTTTAAAACACTGAATGGAAAATAGCATATAGAGAGTATCTGTCATCTGCTGAGGCAGGGATTCACACATCAAACTCAAGGGATTTCAGATCTATTATACCATAAAACAAAAACAGTGGGAAAAAAAAAAATAGTGAGTTTTTATTTTTGATCTTTCAGGTAGTTTTAAAGAGAAGTCGTATATGTTACACAACGTTTTAGCAGCTTTTCTCTTTAAGAATTTAATTTCCAGCAAACTTTGGACATAATGAACTTATTCTGTGTTTTTAAGTCTTAGATGTAAATGCATTGTTGAAAGAGTTGTAAAAAATAACAACATTATATATATAATATATCTGGTGTCCAGAAACCGAGTATCTGTGATTGATCAGGTTTTGCCAGGAGGAGCTCAGACATGTGGCGCTACTTCTAGGAATATCTTGAAATTATTGGGTCCACTCAGAGCCCCAAACATTAAGTGTTCTGTTTTTTATTGTCACATCATTATCACAACCTGAATGAATTCCAATTTAAATACAAGAATTTGTTGTCATAGGATTTTATTCCTCCACATTTTTCTCTTTAATGTGTGTAAACATGCAGGAGCTACAAATAATTTAGATTAACTGAATTCATTTAAGTAAAAGTTGGTTTGTTTTAAAATAAAACATCTGGTGTTGTAATTACAAGCTGATTCATGTGAGGCATCTGCAGAGTAATATAAAAAGTAAACTCTCTCCATAGATATATGGACCAAAGAGAACAGCAATCAGTTTCATGTTCTTGGTGCAGTATTGATCTGTTATCAGTAGTTAACAAATGCTGCAGCCCGTCTTGTTACAGATGTTGATGTTACATCGCTGCAGCAGCAATAATTTAAAGTGCTTGTTTGCTCCTCAAAAATAACTCACTCTCAATTAATCTGCTGTCTAAAGTGCATAAGCTCCATTTTTTTAACCTTTCAGTGATTTATGGTAATTTCCTGTCCATTAGTTGTGGAAGAGTCAACTGCATCCACATATGAAACACTCAACATCATCATCTGGACTTAAATCTAAAATAAATAAAAACAGCATATGACTGGGTGAACAGGTGAATGAGAAGCTTTTCTTAAGTGCTTGCTTCATGAAGTGACAATTAATCAATATAATTTATGTATGTCAGATCTGGTAAAAAATACCAGACAAAATGAAACAAATATTTTATAAAAGCACATAAACATGAACATCTGTGCAAGTAGTTTGATGTAAATTTAAATACTCAAACTGGAATTGTGTCCTAAATATCTGAGACATCTGGTATTTAGAATAATAAGAATGTATAAAGAGCGATTGGTGAGACTTTGAAGTTGTGACACCGAAACATTTCAGTACGAATGCAGGCGTCAGATGTGGATCACGCAAAGTGAAACACATGAGCAGGTGCATGAGGACACACATGTGCTCCCAAGACCTTTTGAGTTGAATCATTTGTGAGCCTGAGGTGTTCTGAATGCACTGACCTGTAAACCAGCATCCATTCTCACAGCTAACAAGGCAGAGACAGGAACAAGATGCAGTCTGCATGCGTGCATGAGTGTTATCTCTAATTTAGCTGATGGTGTCAAAACACCAAGCCACTTAAAAAAGGTCATCTTATTAAAGGGAGAGAAAGAAAAGAGATAAGATAGAAAATAAGAATAATGAAGAAGGAACTAAAATGAGTAAGCAAGAGGAGGACGGGGAGAATATAAAAGACAAACAAGCTGCAGTGAAAATGTCATCTGCCAACAAATAATTCTCTCCCTCTGGACTCTATACAGCAAATACTGTAGTGTCACCTTCTATTGACCTATTTAAAGTGCTTTTTAGAGGACAAGCATTGTCTTAGTCTGAAATGAGGTGCATCTCACATAATGAACAGAAAAGAAGAAAAATCAGCAGTTAGTGGAGGCAGAGGTGTGGAGCAGAAACTCAGAGACAATCAGGGAGATTGTGGCTGAAACATCATATCAAATATGTATAATTATACACCCGATCCTTTCAGCTTCATAACTCCCAAAACATTGTTCATGTCTGAACAAAGACACATTAAAGTAAACTCATTGTTTCCCACAGTAAGTCCAGAAAAAACATTCAAGCAATTACATCTAATTATTTATTAACCACTTAAGCACCACTGTGTGTAACTGTGAGTAATTATGTGGAAATATTCATGCTCATGCAAACTATATTGGTTTACTTCCAATTTATAAACTAATACATTATGAAATGCCAAACTGTGAGGAGAAAATGTTTCAGACTATTTAGACCTGGTTAAAAAACTAAGATGGTGTGAAAATAAGTCTAATATGACAAATTTAATTTCACGGATTGTTACTTATCTGTGATTTAAATTGCCTAATTGTTTCCGTCTCACTGGTCATTTAAATTAAGAAACTTATGTGGCTCATGAAAATGTTTGGTGTGTCCAGCTGGATATATTAAAGGGAATTATGACTCCTATTTTTTAGTCAGAGAGGAAAACAATGATTTACTACTGCAACCAAACAGCTGCATCAGAAAGTTTCTACCATTTCTTTAAAAAAATGAAAGACGCACATCTATTAGAAAACACTTAGTTTAATCCACTAGGCTAAAACTAATATACAGTATTTATTCCCTCATAAAGTTAGAGATAAAACAACTAAGCATCAAAGACTTTTCCAGTTCAGTTATGGTCCTAATAACACAACACAAACATCTATAATACAACAGTAAGTTTAGAACATTTTGAACGTAAAAGCTTCTAACTCAGTTTGTTTTTTTTAAAGAACATCACAATTTTCTTGAGAAAATCATCCCAGTAAAATTGTTTGGACAGATTTCTCCAAACTCAAATGTATTTTAACCGCTAAAATAAATACACACAATGCCTAAAAATCCCAGAGTTCAAATCTTTAAAAAATGCTAACAAACATTGTTTATTTGTTAGATTATGTGCTAAAAATACAGTTTTAAGTTTGGGGCAGGAAAGATTTTACAAAGCGGTTTTGTTTTCCATATTTATTTAAAATCCAATCAGTTAGTATTTGGATTAAAACACATACTGCATACTGTACAGGTAAAATACAAGTTCAAATCAGCTGGCAAAAGTTAAAGCATGTACAATAAGATTAATAAGGAAATCTGTGATCAAACTCTGTAGAAGTTTAAGTTGTGTTGTTGTTGTGATGCATAATATCTTAGTTTTTCAGCTCATTTAACACCCTCATCTCTTCACGCTTTTATAGCATCAGTGGTTGAAAAGGTTCTCCTACCTCATCACTAATGAACAGAGCGGGCCGTTAGCGTGCTAAACACAAAATAAAGTGGTTTTAAACTGTTAAAATATTAACTGTTTCTCCTCCTTCTGTTTTCTTTACACCAGCACATTCAGTTCAAGATGCATCCTCATAAAATCATTATTATCTTTATGTAATTAAACTGATCCACTCCTCTTTTCTCATTATCAAGCATGCCAATGATCTCCAGGTGTTTTAAAACAAGCTGAACCAGAAGCTGCAGCTTTGCTTCACTCACACTTTCCTCTCCTGTCTCATCCCTCTTTTGTCCTAAAGGAGGTAATCTTCCAACCCCAACCCTAAAACATCCTTTTATTCTCTTCTATTATGAGCTGTTCTGCTGGTTCTGCTTCATTCATGGTCTTTGTTTGAAGTAAGATCTGTGCAGTTCCCACTTTTAGCTTCATGCAGCATCATCATCATGCTCTCAGGTCTATAATTTAACATGGTGCTTCTGTTCAGCTTGGATGACAAAATAACAGTGATTACATCACAACTGCCAAATTGTGTAAATCCTTCCTTTCTTGTTTCAATCTTTAACAAAAGAAATCTTTCTAAATGTTCTGATGAAACTTTTTTTTTTACTGCAGGATGTTGTACATTTAGATTTTTTGTTCTCATGTCGTTTTTCTCTCTCTAACGCTTTATAAAGTTTTTGCAAATTTGTTTTGTTGATAGTTTTGGAAGAATGATCTCATCCAGTCTTGATTTTAA
The DNA here is from genome assembly GCA_006937955.1 of Pachypanchax playfairii. Taxonomy (NCBI): domain Eukaryota; kingdom Metazoa; phylum Chordata; class Actinopteri; order Cyprinodontiformes; family Aplocheilidae; genus Pachypanchax; species Pachypanchax playfairii. The sequence continues at coordinate 8,658,439 of SSNP01000003.1, read as the reverse complement.
GAAATGAGCAAAGTGTCATGACAGAATGACGTCACTCCTCCTGCTGGTTACAGTCTCTGAGACTTGTTGTGAGTCATTGTTGTTTATGTTTGATGTGATTCTACCAAGTTCTCACAGCAGCATTATTAGATATTTACTCATGACTAATAAATATATATTTAACCTGCAGTCAGATACAAATTAAATATTGACAGCAGTTTTTATTGGAGTAAAAATTAGCCCTGTGTAATAAAAATCTACATGTTCATATCCTCAGCTTTATATGCTAAATGTATCAAGTATGAATAAAACTTCCTTTACTTCAGCGAGTAAAAGTGGTTGTTTTTCAATAGTATAAAAGAAAGTAAAGACAGAACTCCAACTGATGTTTTCTTAACCTTAAAATTTGCTTCAGGTATTGTTGAGGTACTTTGTTTATTAGTGTAGACGGCAGGTTGCAGAGGTTGGAGACATGCAAACAGGTAATTATGCCTCTGGACTGAACCAAAATCCTTGATGTTTTATGAAAACATCCTAGAACATCCCATAGTTTCCCCTTTGTAGAGTTATGCCTTATTGTGCTTCATAGGTCAGTGTTTTTATGATCAGACAAAAAATACTTTACAAGGATTCTTAAACAAGCCTTTAACAGTAAATAAAGATAAATGTTTAACCTAGAATGTAAATTATAAATGAAGGCCTGAATTTATCTTGACAAGAACTTAATGTTTGCTTTACAAGTTGAGCACAAAAAACTCAGATATAAAGCTTTTCCATCTTAAACATTTAAATTTGTTTTTGCATTCATTTGTTTTCTTAACGTGTTTGTATCTTATTCATAAATGAAATAAAAAGTGAGGTTAAACAGTCTGATTATAGTCAGATATATATAATCCCATTTGAAATGGAAATCTTTATTAAGTGTTGCTCTATTGTGCAGCATTTCAGGTGTAAATGATGGTAACATTACAGCTGGTGGTAATTTTTTATTTTATTCTGAGGGCAGTAATGGGGGGGGCACTGATGTTGAGAAAAATAGATAACCGTAACTAATGCACAGCATGTTCAGTCCCAGGAGTCCCAGTAGTTGTGTGTCTGTATAAGAGTAATAATGTGTGTTTTTATTTCTGAAATGCAGCATGTATTAGTTTAATCTCATTTTCTAGGAGTTGGTTTAAAAGTAACGATGGCCTCTCTGTGGTACGTTAAGTGTGTGTTTCATTCAGCAGACAGGTGTGTTCATTTTGACAGCTAAAAAGAACCAGCAGACACTTCACACACAAATATAATGCCCTTCTCTGCCCTGCTGTAAGAGGAGAATCTGCTGCAGATACACAACACCATCCCACTTACAACATCCAGGACAATGCTAATGAATATAAACATATAAAAAAGAACAGTGGCGACATTGTTGAACTTTGTGCACAAACATTTTGATGCTTCAAAAAATTAAAAAATGCAAAGAATAGCTCATAAAACTTTGTGTCCAAGACACAAAACCCTAAAGTGCAGCAGGCAAAATGTTACAATGAGTCTGATTCTGGTTGGTAACATTTAAACAAGCAAAATCTAAATAACATGCAGTTTTAAAAGTAACATGCAACAAAATTTTATGTTTGAAACTGAGATTGCTGCTCAGTGTATCTGAAGCTTATTTGGGGGATGCCCTCTCTGCGGCCTTGTTGGGATTAGATAATCTAAACACTGATGAAACTCATGTAAAGTTCTCTGTATTGCAGTTGGATTAAAGATGTCTCAGAGTGGAAAGGCCTTTCCTCGGGGAGACACAGTGATTCGTTTTAACTAGCACGCCACATTGTGGAGAAACCAGGTGATTAGGATGGAACTAACAGGATTTGGCTGATGCCTTTTTGTTCAGAGAAAGGGGGGAACAAAAGAGACACACACAATCACATTAAGGCATACAATCACACCGTGTTACAGCAGCACACAGAGATGTGAATGCATACTGTAGCACAGACGCAGGAATGATAAAACAAAGGGTAGTGCACACAAATACACACATAGTTTTTGTTTCATTATAACAAATGTATGTAGATGTGGATCATCTGATGTCACATTCAGGTTCCATCACAACAGCAGAATGCAATCTGCTTTATTCTTAGATGATAATCACGGCTCTGTCTCACACAGGCTTGTTTCTCAGTTCTGTTTCTGTCTGTTGTTGTTTTACAGCTTGAAATAAATTTGTTCATACAAACAGATTTTTTCATTATTTTTTTATCCTCAACATGAGTTAAAATATGTTCACTGGGTGTTTTTTTTTCTCTCTTTTATTATGCTTTCGAATAAATATACCAGTTAAAAACTTCTGTGATTTGCCTGATGGTTGTAAATGGGCATTTCCTCCAACCTTCAGTATTTGCATTGTTGCAGCTGCTTCCACGTCTTCATGTCTCTTTACCAATGCAAGAACATTGTTAATCTCTAATAACTGCAGTCAGCAAAGGGATACACACACTGTGCATGAAGCTAGATAATGGTTTTTATCTTACAGTAGAGATGGATAGAGATCAGGGTCCTGATGGTTCTGCAGGTCTTCACACAGACTGTTTGTAGTTTTAATGTTTTAGGAAACAGAGGAGTGATAAATACGGGTAACAGGTCCTTCTCTGTCTTTTTATTTTTGGGCACTTACTGAGTGCTTCTTTTGTTGATTTTATCGCTTGTGCAGCACTTTGGTCTCCTCGTCGGATGTGTAAAGGGCTTTATAAATAAAGGTTATTATTGTTATTATTATTATTATTATTATTATATTCTCATATACACAGCTAAGTTAAACCATGATGTTGGAGTCAGTAAACAGTTCAAAGAAAAATTAACACAAATTAACACAAAATTCAACACAAAATTCAACACAAAACCAAAGCAGATTTCTTATCTCTGTTACTGAAAATGGAAACAATATGAGATAACCACCTTAAAAACAGGAAACAAGCTGTAAAAACTCAGATTCTTTCGAGGAGGTTTTGATTCATAAATCTAGAAATGACAGTTACTAGATAGATTATCCAGGTTTGCTTGTGTTTTGGTTTTGTACTGTTTGTTTTAGTTTAGTTATAATCTTGGCCTCTAGTTTTTGATGTTTCTCATGTTTGGTTATGGTTTCTGTTACCTGAATGTTTGATTTATCATCCTGGTGATGTTTTAGTTATTATTTATCCTCTCTGTGTCAACACTGAAATAAAAAATAATAACATAATATAATGACGCAATCATAAAACAACACTAGAGCAGTTTCATAGGGCTTTATAGCTTCTTAAGGCAGATGAAAGAATGTGTCAGTCTATCTTACCTTGACATTTGGCCTCCTGGTTGAGAATCCTCTGTACCATCCTGAAAGAGAAAACAATCACTGGGTGAGTACGACAGATGAAACGAAAGATTCAGTGAGTTTTATATAACTGAGTTTGATGTTTGACTGCAAATTGAAAACACCTTTAGCATAAACATTTTCAAGTAAAGAATCATAACTAAAAACAGATATACAAACACTGGGACATAAGTTTAATCCTTTATGCATTGCTCCTTGCCATAATAACGATATGACATACATAAAAATGTATGAGATGTAAATGTATGTAGACAAGCAGTTTTCTGGGCCTGATTGTTCCTGTTCAGGGTCGCAGGGAGCTGTCATTGGGTTAGAGGCGGGGTTACACCTGGACAGGTCGCCAGTCCATCACAGGGCCACATATAGACAAACACTCACACACACTGACACCTAGGGACAGTTTAGAGTTGCCAGTTAACCTCATAAATGTTTTTGGTTTGTGGGAGGAAACCGGAGTCCCCAGAGGAAACCTGCACATGCACATGGAGAACATGCAAACTCCATGCAGAAAGAATTTGGGTGGTTTCAAACCCTGCACCTTCTCGCTGCAAGACAACAGTGTTACCAACTGCACCACTGTGCAGCCCAACTTTGAAATCAAAAACTAAATTACAATGAAGCAGCAAAAAACTCACCTGCAAACTCAGTCATACAAATTAAAGAGTTATAAAACCAAAAAACTGAAATTCTAATATTTGGATACATATTCTTAATGTTAATGTAACCAGATGATTACAATAACAAAAATACATTCTATATCTTATTTTATGTAGTTTGACTTCAAATAGAATCACACCAAGAGACTTCGACTCACTTTTGATTCAAATCTGTGTACGATTTCAGAATAAGAGCAGATAATTATTTTCCTCGAGGTTTGACATGATAGGTTTGGATTTAACATCCTGCTTTAAGAAAGAACACTAAGTTAGTAAAAAAAAAACTTTGATGCAACAGAGACAAAAGTCTGAGTCACTGACTTGAGGTCTCTCTTTGGTGTGTGTGTGCATGTTAGTGCGTGTGTGTGTGTGGGTTTGTATTTCTGACCTCCTGGGGACCCGTTTCCTGACTTTTACTATCTTTCTGGGGTCCGAGGGTTCTTGTGGGGACCGAAGCATGGTCCCCATGAGGGGGAATCCCCTTTTTAGGGTTAGGGGTTAGGTTTATAGGTATGGTGTGAATAGAGTTTTAGTTAGTCTTAGGGTTAGTTATAGATCAGTAATGGTTAAGGTTAGGAAAAGGGTTTGGGTTAGGTATAAATCTAGTTACTAAAATCAATGAAAGTCAATGGACGGTCCCCATAAGGATACCAAAACACACTTGTGTGTGTGTGTGTGTGTGTGTGT